>PVKU01006660.1:75875-99798 GCA_004027475.1 Anoura caudifer
TTCTTAGATAAGTCCCTTTAACATTTCATATAATAAGGGCTTGGTGATGATGAACTCCTTGAACTTGACCTTATCTGAGAAGCACTTTATCTTCCCTTCCATTCTAAATGACAGCTTTGCTGGATAGAGCAATCTTGGATGTAGGCCTTTGATTTTCATGACTTGGAATACCTCTTTCCAGCCTCTTCTTGCCTGTAAGATCTCTTTTGAGAAATCTGCTGACAGTATGATTGGAACTCCTTTGTAGGTGACTGTCCCCTTATCCCTTGCTGCTTCTAGAATTCTCTCCTTCATTTTAATCTTGGGTAATGTAATTATAATGTGCCTTGGTGTGTTCCTCCTTGGGTCCACCTTCTTTGGGACTCTCTGAGCTTCCTGGACTTCCTGGAAGACTATTTCCTTTGCCAGATTGAGGAAGTTCTCCTTCATTATTTGTTCAAATAAGTTTTCCACTGGTTGCTCTTCTTCTTCCCCTTCTGATACTCCTATAATTCGGATGTTGGGATGTTTAAAGATGTCCTGGAGGTTCCTAAGCGTCTCCTCATTTTTTTGAATTCTTGTTTCTTCCTTGTTTTTTGTTTGGTTGTTTCTTTCTTCCTTCTGGTCCGCTCCATTGATTTGAGTCCCAGTTTTCCTCCCATCTCTGTTGGTTCCGCATGTATCTTTCTTCATTTCACTTATTGTAGCCTTCATTTTTTCATCTAATTTGTGAGCAAAGTCAACCAATTCTGTAAGCATCCTGATCACCAGGGTTTTGAATTGTGCATCTGATAGGTTGGCAATCTCTTCATCGCTTAGATAAATTGGCTCTGGGGCTTTGATTTGTTCTCCGGTTTGAGCCATTTTCATTTCTGGGTTTTTTGTTTGTTTTGTCTAGTCGCGGCTGTTACATGGTGAGGGGTGGAGCCTCAGGTGTTCCCCAGGGCGGGACAGCCCAGTCGCTGGGTAGTGACGCTGTATGTGGGGGTGGGGTCCGAGAGGAGATAATGGCGCTTGCTTTACTCACTCTCAGATTCCAGTCCCTTCCACCACTTCCCCTTTGCCTGGATTATCTGTGCGCGAATGTGGGACCACCTGGTCAGCCAGCTGCCTTGTGCAGCCTCACTGGTTCTGCACAGTTGCTGCCCCGTGCCCAGGGTCTGCTAGTCGCCACCTGTGCACCTGGGGGCTGCCAGCCGCTGCTGCCTGCATGCCCGGTGTGCACCTCCGCTTTTTCCTGCCGCGACTCCGCCCTTTTTACCGGTCTGGATGAATCGTTGTTGGACTTCCAAACAGTTTGATTTTCTGAGTTCTGGTTGTTTTCTTGTTTCTAAATCTTTGTTGTCCTTAATTTTGGTTGTGAGAAGAGGCACAGTGCATCTACCTACGCCTCCATCTTGGCCGGAAGTTCCAAAATACAATATATTTTTTATAACAATTATAATAATGTCATACATTTGCCGTAAGAGCAACTTGGTAAGTACAGAATACCAAAACCAATAAAACAATCATGACCCTCCCCACCCAACACACCCACTACTAATATTTCATTGTATTTTCCTCTAGTTTTTGTTTATAGATTTGCTGATATAAAATATAGTGTTATCATGTTCTATGTAAAAATTTTCACCGTATAAAATTCTCTTATCACTGCATTTGAAAATCAGGTAAATTGCCATATGCCAGGCTCTGTATGAGGCACTTTATTTGCATTCTCTACTTCATTCTAAAAACCTCCCAATGTCCCTGGATGCGTGGGCAATTTGGTTGGAGCATCATACCATGCACCAAAGGGTTTCGGGTTCAAGTCCCAGTCAGGGCTTGTACCTAGGTTGTGGATTTGATCCTCGGTTGGGGCATGTATGGGAGGCAACCAGTGGATGTTTCTCCCTCACGTTAATGTTTCTCTCCCAGTCTCTAAAATCAATAAACATATCCTCTGGTCAGGATTTAAAAAAACAAAACAAAACCTTCCAGTAGACGCTCGGAAAGTGTGTAATATTGAATGTCAACTATAATTGAAAAATAACTTTTTTAAAGAAGATCAATTCAGTGATATGAATGGCCTATATTCGAGGCTTAACATGGACTCTTCTACTCTTCAAGTACTCATAAAAATTCTTAGAATCTTTAAAAAAAAATCACTCAGTGGAATAAATAATGTTACCACCCCCAATATACATGAGAAAGCTGAGACTCCCAGTTGATAAAGGACAGAGGTGGGTAAGAACCCAGGCAGCCCATCCCAGGGACCTGTGTTATTCACCACTGAGCCTGCAAAGCATAAACTGAGCTCTTCTCTGAGACCAGCGTGGGAGATGGGGAGTGATTTACTTTTCAATAGTGATATTGAGAAACTCACCCACTAGTGCCTACACTATAATAATATCAGAAATAGTATAAATAATTTATTTTTTAAATATATTTTGATTATGCTATTAAAGCTGTCCCATTTTTTTGTCCCCTTTATTGCCCTTCACCCCCTTCCCACCAGCATTCCCCCCCCTTAGTTCATGTCCATGGGTTTTACATATAAGTAATTTTGCTTCTCCATTTCCTATACTATTGTTAACTTCCCCCTGTCTATTTTGTACCTACCAGTTATGCTTCTTATTCCTTTACCTGTTCTCCCATTCTCCCCCCTCCCTCTCTCCACTGATAACCCTCCATGTGATCTCCATTTCTTTGATTCTATTCTTGTTCTAATTGTTTGCTTAGTTTGCTTGTTTTTTGTTGTTTTAGGTTCAGTTGTTGATAGTTGTTAGTTGTCATTTTACTGTTCATAGTTTTCATCTTTTTTTTAGATAAGTCCCTTTAACATTTCATATAATAAGGGCTGTGTGATGATGAACTCCTTTAACTTGACCTTATCTGAGAAGCACTTTTATCTGCCATTCTATTATAAATGATACCTTTGCTAGATAGAGTAATCTTGGATGTGGGTCCTTGCCTGTCATGACTTTGAATACTTCTTTCCAGCCCCTTCTTGGCCTGTAAGGTTTCTTTTGAGAAAGCAGATAATAGTCTTATGGGAACTCCTTTGTAGGTGACTTTCTTCTTTTCTCTTGCCATTTTTAAGATTCTCTCCTTATCTTTAATCCTGGGTAGTGTAATTATGATGTGCCTTGATGTGAGCTTCCTTGAGTCCAACTTCTTTGGGACTCTCTAAGCTTCCTGGACTTCGTGGAAGTCTATTTCCTTTGCCAGATTGGGGGAGTTCTCTGTTTTTATTTTTATTTTTTTCAAATAAGTTTCCAATTTTTGTTCTTTTTCTTCTCCTTCTGGCACCCCTATGATTTGGATGTTGGAACGTTTAAAGTTGTCCCAGAGGATCCTAAGCCTGTTCTCACATTTTTGAATTCTTGTTTCTTCATTCTGTTCTGGTAGAATGTTTATTTCTTCCTTCTGCTCCACATCATTGATTTGAGTCCCGGTTTCGTTCTCTTCACTGTTGGTTGCCTGTATATTTTTCTTTATTTCACTTTCTATAGCCTTCACTTCTTCCTTTATTTTGTGGTCATACTCAATCATTTCTGTGAGCATCCTGATTACCAGTTCTTTAAACTCTGTCTCTGATAGGTTAGCTATCTCCTCGTCACTTACTTTTTTTCCTGAAGTTTTGATCTGTTCTTTCATTTAGGTCTTGTGTGTGTGTGTGTGTGTGTGTGTGTGTGTGTGTGTGTGTGTGTGTGTCTCGAGGCACCTGTTATGTAGTAAGGGGCAGAGCCTTAGGGTATTCACCAGAGTGGGACAACCCACAAGTCACTGTTTTGTTGCGCTATATGGGGGAGGAGTCCCAGACAAAACAATACGCTGCTTGGCTCTCAGCAGGCTTTCAGTCACTTCTCCCGCTATCCACAGCAAATTGGGCCCTTCTGGTGCTGGTTCCCAGTTGAGTGGGTTTGTATAGGTTCTAGGACCCTGTGGGTCCCTCCAATGAACTCTTGTTAGGCTGGGAGTTTCTCCTGCCACTGCAACCTGTACAAGTTTTTACAGCCAGAAGTTTTGAGGCTTTCTTTTCCCACACTGGAACCCTGGGTTGCATGGTTTCTCACTTCCCAGTGGTTCCTCCCAGTTTACCTGCATGCAAATGTGGGACCACTTGGTCTTCCAGCTGCCTCCTTGCCACTTGTCCTCTCTGCCCCAGCCCCTCCTACCAGTCTGAATAAACGTTTCTTCTTTAACTCTTTGGTTATTGGACTTCCACACAGTTCAGTTTTCTGGCAGCTCTGCTTATTTATTTTATTTTTAAAGATTTTATTTATTTACTTACTTATTTTCAGAGAGAGGTGAAGGGAAGGAGAAAGAGGGAGAGTGAAACATCCGTATGTGGTTGCCTCTCCTGTGTCCCCTGCTGGGGACATGTCCTACAGCCCAGGCATGTGCCCTGATTGGGAATTGAACCAGCAACGCTTTGGTTTGCAGACCCACACTCAATCCACTGAGCAACACTAGCCAGGGCTATTTTTTGTTTTTAAATTTGTTGTTGTCCTTTTGGTTGTACAAGGAGGCAAAGTGTATCAACCTATGCCTCCATCTTGGCTGGAAGTCCAATAATCATTTCTTTAGCCCCTGTTTATACCATACCATCCTAGCCACTTTACTCTCACTGTCTCTAATCCTCAAAGGAAGTCTTGAAAGTTTTTGTACTGTTATCACCATTTCACCATTGAGAAAAAGGCTCAGAGAGCTTGAGTAACTTACACATAGTCACAGAGCTAATGAGTAGGAGAGTTGAGATTCTGACTCCGTGGTATTCGCCATTATGCTACATCCTCAAAAACAATGTCCTGAGACCCGGATGAGAATGAGAAGAGAATGGTCCTTTGCCATTTGCATATTAGAGACATTAGCATGTTTCTCTGGCACCAAATTGGCCTGATCCGGAGAGTATTATACGCATGTTTGGGTTGATTTGGGGGCAAAGGTAATATTGAGCCATGCAGGTTGATCTGACACAGGGTACCTCAAAAACAAGGCTTCACTCACTTACTGGAACTGCTCTTATGGGAGCCTCTGAAATGAAATGTTTATAAAACAAATAATTACCTAATGGAAAGGAAGATTTGTTTGGGCAAAATGTGTTATTTACATGAAATACATTTATTATTGGCAACTCCAGACATTTTATTGGACCAAGAAGCTAGTTTATTTAAAGTCAGACACACTAAAAGGATTTTAATTGAGAAATAGAGGCTAGAGAAATTACATTTTCAAAAGAAGTTAGTGAAAGAGTAGGACCTGGAAATCTCTACACCACCTCTCAAGTCTGTTGAAATTTCCACTACATCATTTTGCTTTACCTAATTTTCAAAAGTAAGAAAAATAGGCCAGAATGAAATTCAATGATGTCTGTCTGCTCTTTGGAATGTGAATTTTTAGAAATCAAATTTGTCACATTTAAAAATCAGCTTTAATTGAATGGCAGTAATCTCAAATACTTACTAAACTATTTGTCCTGTTTCTGTTGCTATCTCTCTTTTTCTAGATTTAATGATGCTTTGCAGCAGTTTTCTAAGTCTGAAATTCTCTGTGCCTGTGGATCCCAGAATTTGCTAAGAGATGGAGGAATCTCAGCAAGATGATCTGAACACGATGGCCCTTCAGAAAGATGACCCTCTCAAGAGCACCAGCCCTCAGATTTCTGTTAGCGAATTTTCTTGCCACTGCTGTTATGACATCCTGATTAACCCCACCACCTTGAACTGTGGGCATAGCTTCTGCCGGCACTGCCTGGCTTTATGGTGGGCCTCTTCGAAGAAAACAGAGTGTCCAGAATGCAGAGAAAAATGGGAAGGTTTCCCCAAAGTCAATATTCTCCTCAGGTATGCTCCGTCCGTAATGGTAGCACGTACAGCTTGTTCGATGTGGTTTGTCTTAATGGTGCAACCATGTTTGAAAAGGCCAGAGGCACAGAGCTGACCTCCACCGTGGTCATTCTGGATCTGCTGGATGTGAATCAGGGAGCTCAAGGACCTGAAAATCCAGACTCCCTTCCTCATAGGTGACTGTGATTTGTTTATTATTTATTATAAATAAATGAAAGAAATTCTAGTTATCAGACCGTTGTTTGTAATACTTTGTTATATAATACTTTTCAATCAATTTGTATTCACTGAGAACACCCTGTGTCTAAGGGGAAAAATGGTGTAAGTGTACAATTTTGAATAACTGGTTTGATGCTGATTTTCAGTCTTTTACTAAACTGTACCAGCTATTACATTAACTGAGGTAGGCTCTCATGTATAGCATCACACAGCAAATGCCAAGACCTTTCGGATAGCAGTTATTCCACTCATAATGTTCATAATATTTAAAGTTCTTTGGGGATATTGCTTATTGTGAGATCTTTGAGGCTAAATTCCTTGTCTCTTCTTCTGTCATCTTGATATCAACAGAATACCAAAAGTTCCATGAAAAATTAACACAACATTCTCATTTTCACAGGAGGTGTATTTATAACCACCTTGCTTTTACTGGCAGCCTCGGTTCACCTGAAGGTTAATCTTAAATTGAAGGAGAATTTTCTGATTGTGTGTAATTGAGAATGAAAAGAACCCTATAGTATGACCTGATGATTGGTCTTTTCACTTACTACTGAACTTCACTTTTTTTCTGAATGAATTTTTAATAACCTAAGCCAATACGTATACGTTTAAAAATATATTAAAGCATTTCTGATAAAGCTAAAGATCCTTTTGACCCCTCCCCCAATTTACGTGCTCTTCCTTTTTCCCAGAGTAACTTGTTTTGACTTAGTTGTGATTTCCTTCAGATTTTTAAAAATATTTTTATTTACGTATGTGCCAATAGGAAATGCACACATTTTCTCATCAGTGGTATTCTATCTGTATAGTTCTAAAGTTCACTGTTTTCATTCATTGTCGTAAGTTTTCCCATCTTGATAAACAATGATATCTAGGAAGTTCACTTTTAAAACTACGTAGTGTTCTATTGTATGATATATACCATGTTTTATTTAACTGTTTTCCGAACAGTGGACATGTAGGTTGTTTCCAATTTTTGCTGTTTCCAAGGTACTAGAGTACTTGCATATTATTAAATATTCACAGTTTTATTTTGGTTTTTAAACATTATAAGTGTATTTAATAAAAGATCTGTCTTGTGATTTTTTTTCTGTTCTCCATAGGGATGCCATTGAAAAATTATTTCCTGATGCCATTAGAATGCGATTTGAAGACATTCAGCAGAATAATGACATAGTCCAGAGTCTCGCAGCCTTTCAGAAATATGGGAATGATCAGATTCCTTTAGCTCCTAACACAGGCCGAGTGAATCAGCAGAGAGGAGGGGGATTCTTTTCAGGAGTGCTCACAGCTTTAACTGGTGTGGCAGTAAGTTTATCATTTTTTCTCTGTCCCCCACCCTCCCATGGCTTGTATTGAAATCAGTTCTGTTGAAATACACCTAAGTGATTCATGACATCGCTGCATGTAGTAATACCGTGCATGCATTGAAATCTGCTGGGCTGTATGATTCTTTGGGGCTGTTGCTTACTCAAAGTAGACAACATAATTGTCAGAGCCCAGTGAATGTTAGCTTTATCTCATTTCATCTTCCTCATAGCCTATGCAATAGGGACCATTATTATTCCCATTTCAGAGATGAGGAAATAGGTGATAAAACTGGAATTTGAGACAATGTCTGCCTTGATGATAGAGTCTTGAGCACACCACTTAACTAACTTCCAGTGTAAATAAAGACTATTCCCTTTTTCTAAAGTCCCATGCAAAAGAAATCTAAATCTTATACCTTTTTCAGTAGAAAAGAGGCATGAGTTAGTTATGTTGGCCAGGTTGATGGGCTCATGGGAGCAGTGTGCCTGGGTGCCCTGTAACGAGTCCTGCTGCTGCCTCTGTTCCCTCACAGCCAAGCGATCGTCAGACAGATGAGCCTGCCAGGAGCTGTGCCTCCCCAGAGTTGTGTCTCCCCATTCTCTCGCGGTGGCATTGCCCTGCTTCTGTGTACAGACTTGGCATCATTCCCTGAGAGCTTAGCCTCTTCCCTTCCCTGCCTCACATTCACATATTTGGAAACTGGCATCTCTGACTTGTCTGTGTCTTAAGATCCCTGTCACTTCTCCCCAGGTGGTCCTGCTCGTGTATCACTGGAGCAGCAGGGAATCTGAGCATGACCTCCTGGTCCACAAGGCTGTGGCCAAGTGGACAGCAGAAGAAGTTGTCCTCTGGCTGGAGCAGCTGGGCCCTTGGGCCTCTCTCTACAGGGACAGGTTTTTATCTGAAAGAGTAAATGGAAGGTGAGGAACAAAACTTTGACACGTCACTGACATTTTTTAAAATAGCTTTATTGAGATATTATTTACATAGCAAAATAGTCACCATTTAAAGTGTACAATCAGTGGTTTTTAATATATTCACAGATATGTGCTGATGTTACCGCAGTCGAGTTTTAGAACATTTCATCACCCACAAATGAAATTCTCACTCTTTAGCGATCCATCCTTGTTGCAGTCCATCCTTGTTTTCCCCTCATTCCACCCCATGGACTCCCATTCTACTTTCTGCCTCTGTGGGTTTGCCTGTTCAGAGTATTTCATTAATGGTGTCATGCAACATGTGGTCTTGTCTGTCTGGCCTTTTTACTTAGCATCATGTTTTCAGGGTTCATGCAAGTTGCAACATGTGGCAGTGCTTCATTTTTATGGCTGAATAATATTCCATCATGTGGCCATACCACAGTTTATTTATCCGTTCTTCAGTTGATGGGCATTTGGGTTGATTCCAGGCTGGAGCTATGATGAACAATGCTGCAATGATCATTTGTGTACAAGTGTTTGTGTGGGCATATATTTCAGCACTCTCCAGAAGTGGAATTGCTGGGTCATATGGTAACTCTATGTTTAACTTTTTGAGGAATTGTCAAACTGTTTTCCAAAGTGGCTGTACCATTTTATGTCACTTAAATTTTAATTTGTTGCTTTCTTATAAAACTAGCATATATTTATTATTTATTTAAAAATAACAACACAGAACTAAAGGATATTGGATGAAATACCTTGGACTCCTACTCTTCAGAGAAAACCACTGCTATCATCTGCTGGAGTCTATCCAGTCGATCTCTACCAAAACATATGTGGGTTGTTTCCTTTTCCTGTTCTAGGCAGCTTCATACAACATTGTAGCAAGTACTTGGAGGAACTCATTAATATAAGGAACTTGCCAATCTCTGGGCTCTGAGAGGCCTGCTTCTACCCATCAACAAACCCCTGCCCATTCTAGAGCACTGTCCATCTGTACTGGGGCTCCTCCTTCCCCTGGAGAGACTGGATAGGGATGTTACTTAGAACACCACACAGCCCCGAGAGGAGCAGCTCTCGAAGCTGCTTGTTTCAGACTTGAAGTCCACTCACTGTCCCGCCTCTGACCCCAGTCACTTTTCCCCCCTGTACCAAGCTTCCACTGTTTGACTGTCCTTTGTGGAAACTAGAGTGCTCCCACTGTAATTGTCTGGGGGTTTTTTTTGTTTCATTTTTTGTTTGTTTTGTTTTGTTTTCTTTTGTAAAAATTATTGTGTTCCCTCCCATAACCCAGAACTGTGGTTTTAAAAAATATTCTCTACCTACATAATAAAAGATATCTTTGCGTAACTGTCATTCTTCTGGAGGGTAGATTCATAAAACTGGAATTGCTGGGTCAGAGGGAGTAAGTTAAGTCTTTACCACCTAAGTAAGTGTGACCGAATCACTCACAACAGGACGTCAGGGCACATTCCTCCAATGGTGATTATAGTGGTCTCATCTGCCAGCACACAGGGGTGCTTCTTGTGATGAATCACTGCAGGTGGATTTGTGTTTTCTCTCTCTCGTTTTTTGAGGTTATTTTTTAAATTGATTTTTAGAGAGAGAAACATCGATTTATTGTTCTACTTACTTATGCACTCATTGGTGATACCCTGACAGGGATTCAATTGCAACATTGGTGTACTGGGATGACGCTCTAACCACTGAGCTACCCGGCCAGAGCCAGATTTGTGTTTTCTGATGAAAGATAACAAGATAAGAGATCTACAGTTATTTTTATTAAATAATTACCCCAAAGCAACCGCTACTAATGTCATAATGTTTTACTGGCTTTCCAATGTTTTTTCTGTATACACACACACAAACACACTTTAAAAAACAGAAATGTGTTGAGGGGTGGGGGATGTAAGGGGACTAAAAGGTAATGTAAAAAAAGTTACAATAAGGACTAAATTTTTAACAAAATAGAAATGTGCCCTGGCCGGTGTGACTCAGTGGATTGAGTACCGGCCTGTGAACTGAAGGGTCACCAGTTTGATTCCCAGTCAGGGCACATGCCTGGGTTGCAGGCCAGGTCCCCAGTGGGGGGAGGTGTGCAAGAGGCAACCACCCATTGATGTTTCTCTCCCTCTCTTTCTCCCTCCCTCCCCATCTCTAAAAATAAACAAATCTTTTTAAAAAAATGTGTGTGAGAGGTCAGAGTACACAGCTGAAAAGATCAAAGGTTAGGAGCAAAGCAGCCCTGAGTATGCCTTGAGTAGGTCACTTTATTTCTCTGAGCCAGTTTTCTCATCTACAAAATAGGCACAAGGCCACCTACCCTACGGAATTGTTAAATAGGTCAGTGATGATTTATGAAAGTATTTTCAGATAGTGAGTGGCAAATAGTAAGCAGTTGTTTGCTATTATTAATAGTATTTCAGCCCTGGCCTGAGTGGCTCATTCGGCTGGATGTCATGCTATGAGGCAAAAGGTCACCACTCCAGTTCCTGGTCGGTATATATGCCTGGATTGTGGGCTAAGTCCCT
Organism: Anoura caudifer; assembly: GCA_004027475.1. Taxonomy (NCBI): domain Eukaryota; kingdom Metazoa; phylum Chordata; class Mammalia; order Chiroptera; family Phyllostomidae; genus Anoura; species Anoura caudifer. The sequence continues at coordinate 86,664 of PVKU01006660.1, forward strand.
GATTGTGAGAGACAGCTTATTGATGTTTCTCTCATACATGAATGTTTCTATTCCTCTCTTCTCCACTTCCCCTCTCTCTAAAAATAAAAAAAAATCTTTAAAAAATCATATTTTATATTACAGTAATTATCTTACCCTGCCTCAAGGCTGAAGTATTTGTGTTGGTAAGATGGAACTCTTTGGAAAGTTTGCTTCCAGTACATAACCTCAGAAGAGTTCTGTTTCCTTCCCACCACAGATTGCTTTTAACTTTGACAGAGGAAGAATTTTCAAGGGCACCATATACCATAGAAAACAGCAGCCACAGAAGAGCCATCCTCATGGAATTGGAGCGTGTCAAAGCCCTAGGCGTGAAGCCCCCCCAAAATCTCTGGGAATATAAGGTGAACTCTTTATTTCTTTTAATAGAAAAAAATATAGAGAACAACATAACAATCACCTGCACATCCACTGCTTAAGAAAACATCACAGTCATGATTGAAGCCCTGCCTCCCCACCCGCCCTGTAGGTCCTACACTCCAACAGCCAGCTGCACCTCTTTTCCAGGCATGTTTCCCTACTTGTATTGTGTGTCTGCAAGTACTACGAGCATTTTCCTGTGGGTTTTCAACCTTAATGTACAAGGCATGAACTGAGCCTGCCCTTCTGCCAGTAGTGTCTATCTCTGTGGCTCTCGTTCACTCGTTTCCTCTTGTGCGCAGTGTCCTTTGCACAACTAGGTGACAATTTTTGCATTCTCCTGTTGATGAATACTGAGATTGTTTCTATCTCTGCTCTTAGAAACTGCTGCTGTGCACATTTTTTGGAAGTTCTTATGCTCATATACAAGAGTTTCTTTATAGTGTACTAAGGAAAAAGGTTACTAGGTCATAAGTAATGTACATCTTCACTATATGTTGGTAAATTGTTCTTCAGTACAACTGCGCCAATGGGTTCTCCTTCACAGAGAGGATTTTGCAAATACTGTACTATAAAACAAATATTCTATTTTTAAATTCAGTGTAGAGTATCTAGAATATTCTGACTGAGACTCTAAAAAAAAATCATGGAGAAAAATTTTTTAAATTATAAATAACCAGTAAGTTTACAGGGAGGAAAATGCTCACTCATAATTAAAGAAGTGTAAAATTAACCAGAAAGCATTTTTATTTTACTTTTGTCATGGATGAAGACAATAATATGAAGAAAAAGGCATAAAATGTTTAGAATCTTTTTTTAATTTAACATGTCATTACCATTATCCCAGACTTCAATATTCATTTTTCAGTCACTCAATATCTACTATAACATCATTACTTAAGTTGCAGATTTTACATTTTCTCTATCATACACAATGTAACATCAAACATTTCGTGCATACAGCCTTCTGCACTTCAGATTATACATTTTTAAGACTGATACATTTTGCAAAATTGCTTTCCAAAAAGGTTGTGCTCTGTTAGCAGTGCTTCAGAGTACTCTTCTTATCACCCCCTCTCTCCCCATCTGTGGAGAGACTGGAACTTTATATAATGTAGCCTCAGGATTGACTACTAGCCTCTTGTCACCATTCATCCATTCCTTGTTTATGCACTCCACACACACACAAAAAAAGGCTGATGGGAGAGGGTGTGAGGTTGCAGATGTTACGTGGGTGGGAGCTGGCCACCATAGTGGCAACATGACCTTGAGTCCACCTCATCCCCTGCAGGCTGTGAACCCAGGCAGGTCCCTGTTCCTGCTGTATGCCCTCAAGAGCTCCCCCAGACTCGGTCTGCTGTACCTCTACCTGTTTGACTACACAGACACCTTCCTGCCCTTCATCCACACCATCTGCCCTCTGCAGGAAGACAGCTCTGGGGAAGACATCATCACCAAGCTTCTGGTAGGTCTGCAAAGTGCCTTGAATGAAATTGTTGTACCATATCTCAGTGTGGTATGGAACTAGAGACATGGCTGTAGCCTATCATGGAAGAGCAAACAACAGCCAGCTTTCATTTGGATTTTGCAAGGAGAACCCCTACAAAAGAAAGTAAGAAGGAACTTCTCCACTCCCAGAAGCCTGTTTTATTTCCAGCATTGCATAGCAAGAGACATTGCCCTCTGGACTTGAAATATTTAGAGGGGAAAAAACCAGCATTGCTTATGTTATAAAAGATAAGATAGGTCCTGATTGTCCGAGAGTTAGATTTATGAGTCTGCCAGCTTGGTAATCTGTCTCTCAATAGGATCCCCAAAGGATGATTTCTTGCCTTACCTTACAAGGCACGGGTAGTGCCTGTCCTGTTGACCTCAAAACAGTAAGCTGTTGTCCAGCTTATCGATGGGGGTCCTCACATCACCTAAGATGGTTACCCACCATGGCTCTTGTTTCTTCAGTTTGACCCATGGATCCTTCATAGTTATTGGTGGATCCCATTGACTCCAGGTGATTTCTGTGTCTAGTTGGTCATTTGAGGGTACATTGTCCTTTGCATTGCTGCTCTTGGGGCAGTCCCTCTGATCTGTTTATTTCAAAAACTCACATAGATATAGAAATTGTCATATATGACCCATACCTATAAATGTTGAAATAGAATTCCTAAATCTTCAAGTAATCTTTTTTAGATGCTTCAGTCAAGTACCTGCCTATTTGACTTCAGCCTCGGAAGTAGTTTAAAGCCTGCTGATTAGCCCCTTTGCACAGTGTTCCTCTCATCCCCCACTTCCCAGCCGTCACCTGCCATTGCTGGACTGGGAGCACAGACACCTGACCTTGCCATTTTAACAAGCCCCAACACCCCTGCCAGCTTATCAGGCTACTCTGTGTCTTGAAATACTCAGTGTCTGCTACATCATACACAGTCTTGCTGAGCTTCCATTAGCTTCTGGATGCTTATGAGTTTAAGTACTTTTGTTAATAATTTTTTCACAAAAATTATTTTTACAAGGTTTGTGTTTAATTTTTCCATGACCTGTTATCATTCTACCACAGCTAAGACGTTGAATTTAGGAAACTGAACACACACGCAGTGGGGAAGAATTTTTTAAACTGGTCAATTTCAGTTCATTTCAACCCCACTTTTTATGACTCATGCTTAGATTTTTTACTTCTGAACTTCCACAATTATGTAACAAGCATCTCTCAGTTCAACCTCTTTGGTAATATGTAGCCAATGTAAGATTATTACAAAGTGAGTTGATGGATGGAAATTTCATTTTAGATTGTTTGCCGGGGCGGGGGGGGGGGGTTGTTTTAATAAATGTAAAACTTACTGGGATAACCGCAATACTATATTTCATGTAAAATTCAGTCCTCATAATTTGTGTGTCCATTTTTTATTTGTTTGTTATTTTTAAAGGATCTTAGAGAGCCCACATGGAAGCAGTGGAGAGAATTTCTTGTCAAATACTCCTTCCTTCCTTACCAGCTGATTGCTGAATTTGCTTGGGACTGGTTGGAAGTCCATTATTGGACATCACGGTTTCTCATTGTCAATGCCATGTTACTCTCAGTTCTGGAATTATTCTCCTTTTGGAGGATCTGGTCAAGAAGTGAGCTGAAGTAAGTGCGTTTTTATGTTGGAGATGGTTGGGGCAACAGGGACTAGAAAAGGTATCTTTGAAGTATTACTTAGACATGAAGACTCTTTGTCCTCTGATTTAGAAACACCTACTTAAGCAGCAAATAGGAAAAATTGCCTTATGTTTATGGGGTGGGGAGATTTCATGGTGCTCATTATTAAAGTGTTTCTCTATGTATCTTATTCCTACATAATCTACCATGTAATCCCTGGGGGTGGAGGGTGTGCCTGAAGAATTTAAATAATTAGGGAACAAACAAGTGAGAAATGAGGGTACTTTATGCAAAACAGTGTTGTGATAGAGCATAGTGATCTGATGAGGAATTCTGTAGACACGTGTTCTAATCCTGCTCTGCCACTAACTGGAAGAGTAACAATTTCTCTGAATGTGTAAAATGAGAATTGGACTAGACAGCCACGAAGTTAGGGTGCTTGGTTACAAGTGACAGAAACCAACCTAAATTGGCCTTCCTAAAAAGAAAATGCCCAGTTAAGGCATCCTGCGTGGCTGGACCCAGAGACCCACATGCTGTCGTTAGGACTGACTTTGTCTCCCACTCGAAGCTCTGCTCTTTGCTGTGTTGTTCAGCCTCAGACAGCTCTCTTCATGGGGGGGCCCAAGGTCACTCCAGACATGGGTCCGAGCATCTTATCGATGCATGTGAAAGGAGAGCACGTCTTTCCCTGTACTACTTATGGAAGTCTCAAGCTCACATGCCTTTGCTCTGATTGGCCCAGCCTGGGTCACATGCTCACCTGAACCCAATACTTAGTGCAAGGATATGCTAATTGAATTTACTGGGATGACCCTCTTGGGGGCTCTTGTTCAGGCTCAAGGCATGCACTCATCCCCCAACCAGGGGCCAACTCCAGCCCTACTCAGACCACATGGAAAAAAATAGGGGAAAGACACCCCAAAGGAAAACTCAGAACATGTTTCCAGAAGAAATGGGATAGCTGCTTGGCCCACAAAAGTAACATATCACCTCACTAGTATTCTTGAAGCCTGAAGCATCCTGTAACTCAGAGGGTTCTTGACTTTGTCAATCAAGAGCAGCCTTAAAATAGTTCTGAAAACCTGACAAGAATCTCCCTCATTTATTTCAATTCAGTGAACTAATTTCTTCACTCACAGTTAATTGAGCCCCTACAGTGTCCCTGGCTCGATTCTGGGCACTGCAGATCTTTTGATAAAAAAGACAGACCATGTGAACTCGGAAGGCCTACTGCCTTGCAGAGAAAATACCTATGTTAAATGTATACAACTGTGACACAGTGATGGAGCAGGTGGGGCTGGGGCTGTAATGTGGGCGGAGCCCTTGCAGCACTGGGTAGGATGCATCCTGGGAGTGGAAGATGATTGGTAGGCAAAGGCACCTCTCGGACAGAAAACAAGGTCTTCACAGCACAGGCAACCTGGGAAATGGCCCAGGGGCTGGGCACTTTGGTGTCATCATTAGGACCCCTAGGATCACCATCACAATGCCACCTTTCAAATGCTTCTTTTTCTTTCAGGACTGTGCCTCAGAGGATGTGGAGCCATTTTTGGAAAGTCTCAACACAGGGGCTTTTTGTGGCCATGTTCTGGCCCCTCATTCCTCAGTTTGTTTGCAACTGTTTATTTTACTGGGCCCTGTACTTTAACCCAATTATTAACATTGATCTTGTGGTCAAGGAAGTCCGACGGCTGGAAACCCAAGTGTTGTGAGTGGCACTGCTCAGGCTCTGAGGGACTCTTGCAGCCTCCCTGGTGGCTGAGCTTTGATGCTTAAGTGAAGGGGCAGTGGGGTGAGAACTGACTTCCTGTTTCCTCTCCCTAGTAAACAAGGTGCTGCTTTCTCTGTCAAAGACTGTAACCAGGTCCTCTCTCCCTCTGCCTGTGCCATTGTGGCAGCAGGGACTGACGTCCCAGAGCTGGGCCGACACAGCAGTAGCACCTCGCACCTAGCCAGCCGCCTTGCTCACAGCAACTTAGGAGGCCCAGTCCACCATGGTCTGCAAGGACCCAGGGTTCTCAGAAGATGTGGTGTGGGCACCACCAGAAGGCTGCCGCATCAGCAGTCCTGCCTGCCCTCACCTCAGTGACTAACAGAAGCTGCCAAGGGCAGGTTGGAGTCCTGAGACAGCCCAACCAGGCTTGTTGGCGCCAGGCCTGTCCTCTTAAGTCTAGTATAGGAAAATGAGAGATTTTGTCATAGGCATAGACAGTTGCACATAAAAAATACAGAGGAAAACCCAAACTCCAATAGACAATTCTTATTGAAAATGAGTTGCTAGGAAGTTCAAGAGTTAACCCTTGAAAGGACTTGGTTTGAGACTAGAATGATGGTTAGACTTAACCCGTTTCCAACTTTTGGTCCTTGAAAGTTTGGATCCCTTTCTTGGTGGGCGGGAGGGGGATTGAGTAGGATGTCGGGATATTAACGGAGAATAATTCACACCAGGCTGAGCTGCCTCAGTGCTACTTAAAATAGTTTTTTTTTTGGGGGGGGGGTGCGCTTTGTTTGTTTTTAAGAATTTAATCTGTAAAATCCAGGATAGTCCTTTTGTTCAATGAGACATTTTATACATTGACCTCACACTGTATAATTTTTATCTTCTCGTTCTTATGTATAAAACAGCAAGTGTAATTACACCAAATGCTGTAATTGTAAATGTGAATGAGATGAACTACGCTTCTTACTTCCTCCTTCTGGTTTGAAAGCAGCAGGTGTGAAATAGGATCCATCTGAAGATGGGCCCTCAGAGATAAGCTTGCATCCAAAGTGTTTTTTTGTGACTCCATGAACCATTCATTAATCCTTTGTATCTTTGAAGATTTCACTCAAACTTTGCATCTGAAAGTTTGAAGAAATTACTTGAAATAAAAATAAAGATCTTTAATAAAGACAAAACTTCTAGAGAAAAATGTTTAGAAAACATGATGAAAGTCAGAATTGCTCAATACAACCTCCTAGTCCTGCTGAAGTCCCCCCCCCCCCACCTCCCTGCCTGATGGGAGCATTGAGCCAGGGAGCCACCCTAAGGTATCTTAAGTGAAAGGAGGGAGAATGATTTTCTCCCTCAGGTGTTTGCTGTCAGGCCCCCAGGCTGCCTGACTTTACCTGCGTGACACTTGACCTGCCAGAAACACTGCACTACAGGTTTGGGGACACTAATGTATACACACCCCTGGTCTCCTATCTTGTGGAGTTACTGTTCTCCTTTCCAGATAAACAGATGGAGGCTGAGTGGCGCTGCTGGAACTGGGCCCAGGCTGGACCACAGGTTGCCAGACTCCCAGTCCAATGTCCCCCACCCCCCTCCCCACATCCTGCTGTAAAGAGGAGTGATACCCGCATCTGCTCAGGGGCGGAGAGCAAAGGAGACCTGGCCTAGAGCAAATGGGCTGAGCTGGACTTTCACTCTACTGCCAGTAGGAGGGACAGGTACCTCAGAGCCAGGGCCACAGCCACCTCACTTCCCTTGGACCCTCCCAGTCGCAGCAGGCTACATGCATCTAAAGGAGGTGTCTATTTAAAACACTCAGATGTAAGAATTCCATTTCTGCAAATCTGGGTTAAGGAATAATGAAAAGGAGCAGTGGGGAATGGCAAAGATTTATTCAGAAATGTCACCAACACATGAATAATTTATCAAAATAGGAAATGTCACCAATATTCTAAAGTTAGTTTATAAAATGTTATCTAATGTGGCTATTTAAAATGAAGCTTTCAAGGAATTTTTAATAACAGGTGAGCTTATAAAAACCATAAAATGAGAGTCTCAACAACATTTTTAAAAATTACAGAAAATGCCCTGACTGGTGTGGCTCATTGGTGTGTCATCTTGCAAAGCAAAAGGTCACTGGTTCAATTCCCAGTCAGGGTACATGTCTGGGTTGAGGCCAATCCCTAGCTGGGGGAGGTGTGAGAGGAAACCAATTGAAAATGCTGTTTCTCTCTAAAAGTGAGTGAGTAAAAAATAAAAATTACAGAAAAGACTGAAGAACAGTACCCTAAGAGCTAAAAGTGGTTATTTTGGATTGTCGGAATTGGCGGTTTTTTTTTCTTTTTCATTTATATTTGCCCTTTTTAAAAGCATGAGTATATAATACTTTTGTAATCAGGAAAAAATTTACTATTAAAGGTGGAATAGGATGGGGAAGAATACCTTTTTTTACTTTTTTTTTTTAGAATACTCTTTCTTGAGCTAACAACCACTAGACTTGAACTTCACAAGGGTGTCGTGTGGTTGTCTTGTTTATTGCTTCAACCCAGTACCTAGAACAAGACCAGGCACTTAGCAGGTGTTTGTTCACCAAGGGTAGGTTAGAAGACAAGCTCAGCCTTTTCATACAGGTTGAACCTCAAAAATGGTACCAAACCCAATACAGTCATAAACACAGTTATGGTTTTATAAATAGACATGGGATTTTGACCTTAATCAAACTGGAAACCAAACAGGCTCCAGCCCCAAGTTCCAGGATGAAGAGGGAAAGCAAACATAGGTTGCAGCTTTAACTCAGTTCCCTTGTGCAAATAACTGAATATGGCTATTGATTAGTGAAAAGGAGTTTTATTTTCTTGTGCAAAAGAACATTTCAAGTCAGGTTAGTCAGTCACACTTGAGCGGGCCCTGCCTACATAAGAAACGTGGAAAGAAGAGGTACTTTAAATTGTACTCAGTTTGGGCTAAGCAGTAAGCAATCTCCTGGTCACACTTGCATAAGAGTTCCTGGCATTTGTCCTCTGTTGGTTCTGAAAGAAATGGGAAAACTGAGATTAGAGCAGAGACTCGCAGATAAACATGAGGGAAGCCAGCAACACTGTTGGCAGGAAGGGTTGCACATTGCGTCTGTGTGATGTTTGACAGTTACCAGTGATCATCATCCTGGCAACTCCAGGAGGAAGGTGATGTTGGCGCCCCATTTTGCAGAGAAGGAAATTGAAATTGTCAGAGACGTGACTTCAGAAGCAGAGTCCAAAGTTCACATGAATTTTTGGCTTCTCTTTTGCATCAATACTACACTAGTTCATTTGAGGATCCATTTAGATAAGCAGTAGGGAACCATCCAGGCCTTTTTAAGGAATGCCTGCTCTGCTACTTCTAGCTGTGTGACCTTACCTAAATGACTCAAGTCTTCATTTAAAATGGGGCATTATTCACTTTGCGGGGTTCTTGGGAAGCCTATGTAAAGTACCCAGGAAAGACTTAGCATGCTCTCTATCAGTGTTGGCTCCACCTGTATTTCTCTGCCTTCTTTCCCCAAGTCTTCAGATGCTCCTTTGAGAATAAGAGTTTGTTGTAGACAATAACCACGTATCCATCTCTGCTCTCCATCCTGGCTGAGACTGCCTTCGACAGAGGGGCAGAGGCTGCCATCCAAAGATATCTTCAATAAATGTCCCTCTGCATCCCTACGTTTTGTTTAATTGAGGGAAAGTTCCCATAACAAAATTTACCATTTTAGTAAATTCATGAAGTTGTGTAATCATCTCTATCTGATCCTACTAAAACATTTCTATCACCCCAAAAGAGACCTTGCGTACATTCAGGTGTCAGTCACTCCCCACTAACCCTCTCCTGCGTCCCTGTCAACACTAACTTGTTTTTTGATCCTATTGATGTGCCCATTCTGGATATTTCATATACTTGGGATCCTACACTTACGTGGCCTTTTGTGTCTGACTCCTTTCACTTAGTATCACATTTTCAAGGTTCACCCATGTAGCAGGTTCAGCTGCTTTATTTTCCAACATAGCAGTTATAAAAGCACTTGGTAAAGACACAATTTCCCACTCTCCTCATTTTAGACTTCTGTCTTACCTAACACATAGCATGGAAGTTAGCTCAGAGTAGATTCTCAATATTTATTGGGAGAATACAGAAAAGCCTCTCACACAAACACAGCATCTAAGTTTTATTATTCCCATTTTGTAGATGTGTAAAGTGAGGCTCAGAGGGATTCGGTAACTTGTCCAAGACCACGAAGCTGGCAAGGGGTGGACTAAGGACTCCAGCCCAAGGTCTTCTGACCCAGTGCCTGTACCTCCCTTGTGTTTCCATCCTCCTCTCTGAGCAAGAAAGTTTATTTCAAAAGCAACACTTGGTCTCACTGCTCCATAGCCTCAGGAACCCAACAGCATCGTGTTATTCAAGAATAATAAAAACTTAAAAGGAAAAATAGCTCCCAAGGGTTAAGTTTAAAATAAAGGTCTGCCAGTAAATATTATTATAGGCTTAAACTTTTTAAAATATATTTAAGTGAGACCCATAAATGGAAAATGGGCCACACCTGTAATTAAGTAAACAACTATGTTCAGAATATCTCCAAAGAGAATAAGAGAATATTTTTAGCCAAAAATGCATAATAGATATTTTGGTTCTCTTCATTTGGTTCAGGGAGGGCAGTTCTGTAAACAGGCACAGACTCCACCAATAAATATTTTACAAACACCGTTTTCACATGGCTAGGGTAAGCAGAACATGCAAGTTGAAGGGAAGAAGGGAGTGATCTTTAACAGATTCCGATTCAAGACCCATTTCACCCCTCTCTACCCATACCGGATGGGGGCAGCTTGGGGACAGGGAATGTGCCCAGCAGTAGGCACATCACCACCACATTAGGCAAATCACTTCTTTCCTGAGCTTCAGTTTGCCCAACTCTAAATGAGAGGGCTGGACAAGATGATGTCTGAGGTGCTTTCAGTCCTAAACATTAATATTGTGCCTCAGTATTAGTTGAGCTTCGCTCTTATGCCAGCTCCTAAGTCATACTAAGAAGATATGGCTGAGAATCTATGCATATTTAAGAATATCCTTCTTATAACTCATGATTGCCTCCTTCCCTCCAGAACACACCAAGTTGCAGAAGAAAGGGTTTTAGAAGAAAGTTACACCAGAACCTCAGTTCTCTCTGGTGGGAGGTAGTGGAGTCAGAGAGAGGTTCAGATCAGGATGAGGAAGGGAGGAGAAGAGATAGGAGAGAGTAATAACCCCTGTCTGAGCTGTTTATCACATTATAAACCCTTTTTTTTAAATCTCTGAAACACCCATCTTCAAGGTAAGGAAACTAAGGGCCAGAAATGTCATCCATCTAGGGCCAAGAGATTTTCAACAAGACAAAGAAGAGTTTCTTCAACAAATGGTACTGGGACAACTGGATATCCACATGCCAAAGAATGAAGTTGGACTCCTACCACAAGCCATGCACAAGAGTTAACTCAGCCTTGGCTGGGTGGCCCAGTTGGTTAGAGCATCATCCCAATATGCCACGGTTGCAGGTTCAGTCTCTGGTCAGGACACATACAAGAAGCAACCGATGAATGCACAAATCAGGGGAACAACACAGCAATGATTCTTTCTCTCTAAAAACCAATTTTTAAAAATTTAAGAATATGAAAGCCCTGGCTGACATGGCCCAGTTCGTGGGGTGTCATCCCGCAATGCAAAATGTTGCCAGTTCGACTGCCGGTCAGGCACATGCCTGGGTGGCAGGTTCAGTCAGTCACAGGCAACCGACCCATGTTCCTCTCTCACATCAATGCTTCTCTCCCTCTCTTACTCCCTCCATTTGCCTCTCACTAAAAAAAATAAAATAACCTCAAAGTGGATTAATGACCTAGAATTCAAATGATAAAACTATTGGAAGGAACCAGAGGTAAATCTTCATGACCTGGGATCTAGCAATGCCTTCTTAGACAGGACACCACAGACATGATTAAGAAAAGACAAAACAGAAAAATTGGGCTTTATCAAAATTACAAATTTGGGGGACTTCCGGCCAAGATGGAGGCACACTATGCCTCCTCTCACAACCAAGATTAAGGACAACAAAAATATAGAACCAAAAAAAAAAAAAAAAAACCAGAAAACCCAACCAGGACAGAGAGAATACTGAATCGTGCGGGAGTCCAACAACAACAATTCGCCCAGACAGGTAAGAGGGGCAGAGTCAGCGGCCCGCAGAGTTGGATCACAGCGGGATAAGCCAGTGGTGTTCCCGGGTGCACAGTCAATCCAGATGCACAGGTGGCGGCGTTACCGAACATGGGGAGGCCAGGCAGGGCACACAAGGTGGCGGACCAAGGACACACATTCGTGCACAGATAAACCAGGCAAAAACGGACAGCAAGACAAACTGTGTGACACATGGCCCCAGCGCCGGGAAGTAAAGCCTAAAAGCACCCACTGAAAATACTTGTAGGGGCTGAGGTGCCGGGAGGGAGTCCCAGCCTCACAGGAGAGTTCGTTGAGGAGACCCACAGGGTCCGGGAATATGCGCAGGCCCACCCACATGGAAATCAGCACCAGAAGGGCCCAATTTGATAGGAGAAAGAGGCTGAAAGGACTAGAATCCACAAGACAGTGGAGCGAGTGCCATTGTTCCCTCTCAGACCCCACCCCCACATCTAGCATCACAACCCAGCAACTGGGCTGCCCTGCCCTGGTGAACACATAAGGCTCTGCCCCCCACTACGTAATAGCCACAACTAGACAAAAACAAAAACAAAAAAAAAAAAACAAAACCAAGGATGGCTCAAAAGGAAGAACAGACCGGGGCCCCAGAGTTAATTCATCTGAGCGACCAGGAGGTGGTCAACCTATCAGATGCAGAGCTCATAGCACTGGTAGCCAACCTATCAGAAGCACAGTTGAAAGCTCTGGTGATTAGGAAGCTCACAGAATTGGTTGATTTTGGTCGAAAATTAGAGGAACAAATGGAGGCTACAATAAGTGAAATGAAGAAAAACGCACAGGGAACCAATAGTGATGGGAGGAAAACTGAGACTCAAATCAATGGAGTGGACCAGAAGGAAGAAAGAAACAACCAAACAGAAAAGAAGGAAGAAACAAGAATTCAAAAAAATGAGGAGACACTTAGGAACCTCCAGGACATCTTTAAACGTACCAACATCCGGATTATAGGGGTACCAGAAGGGGAAGAGGAAGAGCAACAAGTGGAAAACTCATTTGAACAAATAATAAAGGAGAACTTCCCCAATCTGGCAAAGGAAATAGACTACCAGGAAGTCCAGGAAGCTCAGAGAGTCCCAAAGAAGGTGGACCCAAGGAGGAACACACCAAAGCACATCATAATTACATTAGCCAAGATTCAAATGAAGGACAGAATTCTAGAAGCAGCAAGAGATAAAGGCAGAGTCATCTACAAAGGAGTTCCCATCAGACTGTCAGCTGATTTCTCAAAAGAGACCTTCCAGGCAAGAAGGGGCTGGAAAGAAGTATTCCAAGTCCTGAAAGTCAAGGACCTACATCCAAGATTGCTCTATCCAGCAAAGCTGTCATTTAGAATGGAAGGGCAGATAAAGTGCTTCTCAGATAAGGTCAAGTTCAAGGAGTTCATCATCACCAAGCCCTTATTATAGGAAATGTTAAAGGGACTTGTCTAAGAAAAAGAAGATAAAAAATAGGACAGAAAAAAGACAGCAAACTCACAGATATTAACAACCACACCTAAAACAAAAGCAAACTAAGCAAACAAGTAGACCAGAAGCAGAAACACTGAAGTGGAGATCACATGGAGGGTTAGCAACAGGGGAGTGGGAGGAGGAGAGAGGGGGAAAGGTACAGAGAATAAGTAGCATAGATGG
>PVKU01006661.1:0-99656 GCA_004027475.1 Anoura caudifer
AAAGGAAAGGAAAGGAAAGGAAAGGAAAGGAAAGGAAAGGAAAGGAAAGGAAAGGAAAGAAAAGAAATAGCAGTTGTTTGCTTTGGGCTTGTATTGTCTCCCAGGAAAAAAAACCTGGCCCTGTTAGTTCCCTTAAGTGGTTTCACAATACTTGAAATTGTGTTCTAATGCCTTTTAAAGGCATTTGCTCAAAAATAAATAAATAAAGGCACTTGCTGTTCATTATTCTGTAGTTGTCCATTTACGCACATTTTTCTATAAGCTAATTTTAATTTCATAGATAAACTTTTAAAAAATGCAGCTTTAGTGACAATGAACTAATTGCGCTCAAGTCCTTATTACCATGTGAGTACAACTAGCAAGTATGTGGGAAGAGATTAAAGCATTTATGATAGGCAATCTCTAAAATGGCCTAGAGATCTCCACTTCTTGGTGTACAATCTCCTCTTTGCGTGTATGCTGGACTTACTTAAATCACTTCTAATGAACAGAATATGGCAGAAGTAAAGGCATCTCACTTCTGAGATTAGACTATGAAGAAACTATGACTTCCCACCTTGTTTGCAGTCTCTCATTCTTACTAGATAGATCACCCTGGGGAAAGCCAGCTACCCAATAGTAGGGCAACCGTACAGAGAGTCTCATTATGTACAGAGAGTCTCATTACGCAAAGGAACTGAGAGGTCTGTCAACAACCACTAAGGGAGCTTTGAAGTGAATTTCCCACCTTGACCCTTTTCCCCTCCCCTTCCATCTACTCAGTCAAGCTTTCAGAAAGACAGCAGCAGGCCGCCTCTTTCCAGTAGCCTGACTGCAACTACATAGAGATTTTGTGCCACAGACAACTAGCAAAACTGTTCTTAGATCCCTGACCCACAGAAACTAAGATAATAAATGGTTGTCATTTTATACCACTTAATTTTAGGATGTTAATACCAATAAATAACTAATATAGTATTGGGAAGTGAAAGAACTTAAACTGATAGAGACAACTGTGGTAAATTTTACAAATGTTTCATAGACATCTTCTTTAAAAAAATGTTCCTGTACTGATATAAATAATTACTAGTTTCCCTAGACTTACTAGGAAGTTCCTAAAGGAAAGCATGGTTCTAACCATTTATACAGGGTTGGGAGTATTTAATTTCACAGGGCTGATCATATTTGAAGGTTTTGAGTTGGTCTTCTATGCAGGACTAAAGATTAAATTTACTTTCACTGTACAGGTGTTAAATTCTCAAATACTGTTGATTAACAGCATCAGCTTCTGTGCAGCTGTACCCCATTGCCTGCTTATTCCCAGAAAATAATCCCTAACATATATGGCAACTTATAAATATTTGTTTCAAATTATGCTGACTTTCAATTTTATATCCCCAACCATGTTTGGGCATATAAATCTGATTCTACTGAATTAATCCAGTAGTTTTTCAGACTGAGACACTAAATAATAATCAAAATAAACATAGTGTTCCAATCACAGATAATCCATCCATCCAAATATTTACTGGATCCCTACTATATAGATAGGTATCATTTTAGGCACCAAGGAGCAGTGAACAAAACAGACAAAAATTCTGCCTTTGTGGTAGAAATGGTTTGGTGTGGAAGATGAACAATAATATAATAAACAAGTAAAAATTTGTTATGTATTATATAGGATAAGTACTAAGGAAAAATAAGCATAAAATGAGGACATAAAATGCTAGGGGAGTAGGAATTAAAATTTAGACAGGGTGTCCTACTAAGGCTTCACTCCAGAGTTGACTGTGTAAAATGAGGCAACTTACCTTAGGACATAAAAAGGAAGAGTATTCCAAGCAAAGGGAGGAATAAGTATAGAGGATTGGTAAGGGAGCAAGTTTGGAGTATTTGGGGAATAGTAAAATGGCTAAAGAGGTGGAAATACAATGCAAGTATGAGTGTAACAGATGAAGTCAAAGAAGTAAAGGGGTGCCAGAGTGTATAGGACTTTACAGGACCCAGTCAGGACTTTGATTTTATTCTGAATGAGATAGGGGCCACTGAATGGTTCTGAGAAAAGGAGTGACATAATCTGATCACTTTTTAACAGGATTGCTCTGGCTGATATGTTGAGAATAGACTAGAGGAACAGGGTATAATCAGTTAGGTTACTGCAATAAACTAGGGGAGAGATGAAGGAGACTTGAACCCAGGTGGTAACAGTGAGGGTGATGAGAAGTAGTTGAGTTCTGAATATATTTTTAGAATCAACAGGGTTTCTAAATAGACCAAGCATGGGAAAAAAGAAAGAAAGAGGAATCAAAATGATGCCAAGTGTTGAGGTCTGAACACCTGGAAGGGCAGAGCTGCCATTATCTTAGATGCAAAAGGCAATGAGAGGAGCAAGTTTACACAGAGGAATATAAGTAGCTCAGGTTGAAACAGGTAAAGTTTGAAATACCTATTAGACATCCAAATCAAAATGTCAAACAGGTAATTGGATAAGTCATTCCCAGACCTATACAGGGAAAGGTATAGGCTGGTAAAAAAAAAATATTATAAATTATGATATGTGTAAGAGTTAGGATATATGACCTCAATGGCTTAATCATAGTAGATTAAAAAATGCCACAAAATGAAGGAACAGGCATTAGAAAACATACGATGAAACAACAGAACTAAGAACCAAGCTGAAACACTCAAAATAAAAGCAGAAACACAATAAAAAATAAGCATTTCCTCAGAAATCTTCAGAAGGATATGGATACAAAGGCATTAAATTCAGATGCAAGTGAAATCCTCCTAGAGTTGCTTTCAAGTGATGTTAATGGAAAATAGGATATAAGTAATTAAAGATTACCAACTAATTTTACAAGCAACTTACTTCATAACTTCTTCTGCACATAACTAAACTGCACACTACTAACTTCTTACCACTTTTAGGACAGGGGTCTAATTTTTGCAGTTCCATATTGTATAAACATGAATAAAGACAATGTGAAATTACTGATGTGGAAACACTCTACACAAGTATCTTGTAAGATATTTTAAAAATAAGAAACAAAAAGCTAGCCACTCTTTTTGGTTTTTGTTAGCAAGCCAAAATACAATATTATTATAATCTCAAAGAATCCAGGAACTCTTCCTCAGCTTGTTCAGAAAAAGACCATTAAGAGAGGACAGACACATTTTCTCTATTTGAGTAATTTATCATGTTTACCATCATCCCTTAGACAATATCCACACAGTCATCTCAATAATTTCTTTAACATATAAATAAATTCTCTACTCTGAAAATAGTAAAATAATAGTGACATGCCAGTATACTACCAATGTACTCTAGTTAAAAGCATGAAATACAGCCATTATCTACGTCATTATTGATTAGCCTACAAATCTCAGGAAAAGAACATTATGCAAAAAAAAATGTGATTTTGTTTTAATGTACTTCTGTATTTGCCATGTATAATTAACACTGAAATCTTTGAGAAATATAAAGGAATAGGTAGAAGTTCATAATCAATCACACCTTTTGTCCTGGGAAACCTCTCAGTCCTGAGTAATCCAGGACAGATGGCCACACTATTATACAGAAATAATCCCATGAGATCTATGTAGTAGTTTGATTCCATTACCCTTAGTACAGCACCTCCTTAACATACATATTGATTTGACTTGAGTCATCTTTTGAGCTTAAATGAAAGCACAAAGAGCTTATCAAGCACTGGTATGAGTACCACTGGAAAATAAAGATTCAAGCAGGTGGCACCTCTCCCCACAATAAAGCTTATCGAGTTGTATTCCTAGAAGCAATCCTGCCACAGCTATCAGAGAAGCCACAATTCGGAAGCAAGGTTATATAAAACATCTCAAGAATGTTCTACTTGGTGTTATTTTTGGCTCTTACAGTAAGAAACTTCAGTGAGGGATATATCATATTTTACCATGTATAAGTACACTTTTTTGCCCAAATTTTTGAGGGAAAATTAAGGGTGTTCATTATACACGGGTAGTGCTAATTCCGTATCTATATAAATGTTTTTAATTCTTTTACTTATGTTTATGCATCAAAGTGTAACTCTAGAAAGCAATAATGATATCCATGTGCAAAATAATACCCTGGAGACGACAGTTTTGTTTCTAAATGTAAATAAATAAATAATTTAATTTAAAAATTAAAATGAAAGGTTTTTTTCCTGAAAGTTTGGGCCAAAAACATGTGCATGCCTTATACATGGGAGTGCATTATACACAGCAAAATATAGCATAATGCAGCTGAGATTTCACTGTTCTTTCAATGGGAGCCATCACTCTACACATAACTGAACTTTTCATATTCCTGCACCTCCTGCAAAAAATACATGTGCACATTTTATCCCTGAGTTTTACAGGAGAGATTTTAAAGAAATATTTTTCTGGGAAACAGAGCTTATTGCTGCTAAGTAGAGAATATGATCTGGATGGCCAGGCATTTATTTAAAAATGATCTAATCATACATTTGATTCCACTTCTAGGAATGTATACTAGGCTGATCATCCAAAATGGTCATAAAGATGTGCCTACAGATATGTACCATAATATCATGTATAATATCAAAACAAAAAACAATTTAAAACAAGGTATTAAATAAAAATATATTCACACAATAAAATACTACGTATTCATTGAAGGTTTTTTCCACTGACTGAAAAACACCCATTATATATCGGCTTTTTTTTAAATCCTCACCTGAGGACACATTTTTTTAAATTGATTTGAGAGAGAGAGAAGGAGAGAGAGGGATATCAATTGCCTCCCATACATGTCCCTACTGGGGATAGAACCCTCAACCTAGGTATGTGCACTGACCAGCAAGCAAACCCACAACCTTTTGGTATACAGGAAAATATTCCAACTAACTAAGCCACCTGGCCAGGACATATATTGGCTTTTAAAAGTAGGTCATAAAAAACTTTGTATAATATGCTTCCACTTTTAAAAAATTTCATATGTAAGATGTACACATATGAACACACTTTGGAAAGATATCACCAAAATATTAACAGTGGTTTGCTCTATAATGTAAGATTTCATTTATTATTATTTTTATATTGTTTAAATATGCCATATTAGTATGCATTATAAAAGAAGATTAAACCTATTTATATTTTAGAAAGGATAAAAATGTTTTAAACTGATATTTTCAATCTACAGGAGCTACTTCTTATGACAAAATGATCTATGATTAAAAACAGTGAAAAATGTTTTAAGAATCCAATTTGAAATCCTATAACTATATAGAAATCTTAACATTTCAAACATAGCACCATATATATTACTCACTGTCTCTTGAACTTCAGCAACTTCTGAATATGGCAAGATCTAAAAAAGAAACAAATTTTCTCAGGAGTGATTTAATCTCATACCAGAATCTGAATCTAAAGAGCACCCACTGTTTATCAAAAGAATTAAGAGGTGCGTTAATCTTTTAAGAAGTAGCAAAGAAAAAAGGTACAATATTAAGTTTACATTGGAAACTGAATCCTTTTTTAAAAAAAACCCAAGACTTCAGGAAATTATAGTCAATCTTCCAGCCTGTGCAGTACTTTCTGGAATATTCTTTGTTTTTTCACAGACCTAGTTTTTTTCTTCAGACCTGGCTTCATTCAAAAACTTCATTCCAAAGCAATTGCTACCTATACATTTGGGCATTATTGCAAATTAACTTATTTGTTCTAAAATTCTATTAACCAAGGAAGGGCTTTAAACTTGTTTTATAAAATACCTTTATGTCAAAAATAGCACTCAGTAGTTTCCCTCAGAATCAAGATTCCATGCCAACTTGCCTAATTTTCCAATTGTACCATCTTCTTTTCAATCACTCAGACCTAACCCCTTGAATCATCTGAAACTCTTTTCCCCCAACATCTGATCAAGTCATTAAATTCTGATGATTTTTACCTAGACAATGTCTTTCTCACAGTCCTTGCCTTCAACTCCCATTAATACTATGTAGACCAGACCCACATTACCTCATTTATCAACTTTTGCATCTATCTCCCTTTCAATAAACATCCCTGTGTTAACTCTTGCCTCACTCATTCATTTACTATGTTAGGTACTAGAATTTAAAAACATGATAAAGATATAGTTCCCACTGACAGGAAAATCATCGTATATTGAAATTTGTATGTACTATGCAGCAACTTATTTGACGTTGAGATGAGTTATCTCCAGTCTACCCAAATTACTCATTCTCGAAGCTAGCCCCATCATTAGCAAGTAATTTAACTTCTCTGAGGTGTATTTTCTCCTCTGTGAATATAGTTATTAAAACTTACAACTTTCCAGAATTTACTTTATAGATTTTTTGTTTATTTTTTAAATGAGGTCTACTTTATAGATTTTTTAAAAGCAATATATAGACATCAAGCAAAATTGCTCAGTAGTACAATAAATAACAAAAGACAAAGAGAGGACCAATAAGGGAATGATTAATTTACCAACTATCACTTTAGCTATGTTGCTCCTCCATGTAAAAACATTCGATAGCACCAATTCTTTAGAAAATAAGCTCTTGAAATGGAACCTTCTACAATTTGGCTCAATTATCCACCCCATGGAAATGTTTTGATCTCCTATGACATAGCCTCCCAATTCCAAAACTCCATTTATCTAAATTCAGTCTGGTAAAACTGATTGCTCAGAGCGATCTGCAGTTCTGTACCCACTTTCTTTCTGCTTCCCTGCTCAGTAGCTCAAAAGTTCACTGACCTCAAAGGTTCAAATCGAATGGCCAATTCCATGACCAAACTTCAAGCTTATCTTTCCCCAACTCTGATCTTCTACTATCAGTTTTTTGACAATGTATAGTTCACCATCTTATAGTATTTTTTCTATGTTACCATTAAAAAAATTAAACTTTTATTTAACTTTACCCTAATGTTATAATGGTCTAGTACAGTACTGTAAATTATAACATTCTGAAATGATGGAAATATTCTACACCTATGCTAATCAATAAGGTAGCTACTAGCTACACATGGGTATTAAATTGCTGAAATGTAGCTAATAAGACTAAGGAATTCAACACTTAATTTAATTACTTTAAATGTAAATTAGTTCTAAGTGGCTACCCTTCTTGTACATATCAGGCCTAGTACAACCTGATCTTTACCCAGATCAACTTAACTGAGCATTTGCTATCTAGCATTTGCCACTGCAGACCAATCCTTTTCTCAAACTCTTCCCTTCCTTAGTTTCCCAGCTCTTTTCTCTCCATTCTCTTCTTCCCTCTCTACTTGACTCCCTTCCCTTTCTGCCCCCTTAAGATAGTTATTCCCAAAGGCTGCATTCTAGAATCCCTTTGTCCTCATTCAACATGCTTTCCCTAGATGATTTCAATGACTTGATTTTTAAATGGGCTCTATTCAATAACAATTACCCAAATTAATATCTCACCTCTTCTGAGTTCTAACCCCTTAGGCCATCATCCCCATCACCCTCCTGGTGCACTCATTCTTCTTACCCCAGATCAAGTATCGCATCCTTGCTAAGGGCTTTTCTGACTTCCCAAGTCAAGTATAACAAAGGGATACTACATCCTCACCAGGCCTAACAAAGAGATATTCCATCCGATTGTCACTGCATCTTTCTATCAGGCAGAACTACAGGGAAGAGTCCACATAGCTCCATATATTTCTAAGGGTACTGACCCTGCATCTCTGTCTTCCTGAGACTAAGGAGGTGGAAAGACCACTCACTCACCTTTCCCCCAAACCTCAAAACTTATAGCTTAAACACCAGTCTGCCTACCAGACCTGCAAGGACCACACATGGCTCTTATCTCTGCCTAGAAAACTACCTTCAGGGTTCTGTTCAAAAATCACTTCATCAGAAGACTTTCATGATATCCCTAAAAAACAGCAACAGCCATCCCCTCTTCCAGTACTCTTTATTTTTCTCACCCTACTTTATTTTTCATCACAACAATCATCACATAATACAGTATATAATTATGGGGGGGGTTGGTCCTTCTCCACTAGAATGTTAATTCTACTAGAGCAGGAACTTCATCTATTTTGTTCTCTGTTGTATCACTTAAAACTATACATGGTGACACATGGTAGACACTCAACAAATACTAAATGAATGAAAAGTGTATAAATAAAAAAAGGCTTAATCATTATTATAAACATGTAGTTTGCTAAGTTCCTCTGTGTACTAAATGAATTAGTTTAAATTCTCTTATGGCAAAAAATAAGTCTTGCTGTTCTTCATACTTTACAAAACTTATCATTCTGCACATTTAATATAGAGACACAAAGAACTAATATGGACTACAATCATGAAATCTTATCTAAGCATAACTACAATATTCCTTGGGCAAATCTGAATAAACATCTTGAATGTAATTTTCTAATTTGTTCATGAGATCTGCCCTAAAATTCTGTTATATTTAAAATTCAACTTAGAAAAGTACCTCAATGCTAAGAATATTCTTAGTTGTGCTTAAAGCATATTCATATTTTCTTCAACTATCAGTCTTGGCCATCATCTGCCCAAATTCCATTTTTAGTAATTCTCCCATCCTTTCTCTTAAATAATTCTGTTCTTTACAAATAACATTGTTACAGATTCACCATCAGTTTTTAGTAATGGAACATAAGTTACATTTGTCCAATACTGGTGATCTCTTGCCAGGGTTACATCAACCTCCTTCATCGAGGTCTTCATATACAAGGAAAGTTCAAAATCAATCAATGTCAACTGTAACTAATGTCATGCATCTGGTGAGACTACCAGTGAAGTCTGTGGTTATGAAATCAGCAAAGAAATGATTATCTACTAAAAAAATTAAACTTATAACCTTGGCCTTTGACTTTATTAACATACTCCTCTATAATCTGACCTAACCATTCATAGTTACTCAAAAAGGTTATAAATTAATGGCACAAAAGAAACCATGTTATCAACACAATTGTGCTAGATTAGGTATGAAACTGGTTATATTAGATAGTTCATGCATATAAATATTTCCACGTGTGATGCATACTCTTATGACTTGTTTAAATAATTTTGATTTTCAGTCTGAAAATCAAACTTGGAATTTCAGTTTAGCCAATTCTTCACATGGATGCATGAGCCTACATCATGTCCAGGATCTGAATTAAGACATAAGGACTAGTACAGCATAGGAAATACTTGGTAATAATTATTGTAATAACTATGTATGGTGCCAGGTGGGTGCTAGACTTATCAGGGTATCACTTCATAAGTTATATAAATGTCTAACCACTACACTGTACACCCGAAACTAATATAATATTGAATGTCACCTGTAATTGAAAGACAATTTAAAAGGACTGCATATAAATACCTTCCTTCTATAGTTCCATTCTATTTCTAACATATGGCTAATTACATATTATGTTGTTCAGTATCAAGCCACAGATAAGACTGATAATAATAGTATGGAAACATGAACCTCCAAGACTCATAATATCTACCACACATAAAAATTCAGTTAGCAACTATTCTTCATATCTCAGCAACTACTTGGTGCCTAAATGCCAAAATATTCACCCCAGAGAGAAAAGTCAAAATTAGTTTCAAGAGAACAAAGCTTTGGATTAAATAAAATAAGCCATGTATTACATACTTTCAGAGTATACATTAGTTAATGCATATAAAAACTTTAAGGATGCTTTAAAAAACTAGGTGTAATATAAATTAGTTTGTAACAGAAACACATTAGCCTTTACAATCAATGACAAGAATAACAGAATCAGAGCATCTGTATTGAAATCCTAACATAGCCCACTGACTAGCTAACCTCTTCAGAACCTCAGTTTCTTCATTTCTAAAAACAGAGTAATGTATATTGTATATTACACATTATTATAGAAAGGATAAATGAGAAAGTGTGGGAGACATCAAGCCAAGGTCAGTACTCACAATAAGTGTGCAAAAATTTTTTTCTCTCTCCCACAAATATAGTAACCCAAACACGGAAAGTGCAGATTCTAGAAATCTAGGGAAAAAAGCAAAATCCAGAAGAGACATATTTTCTAGTATGCTACTACTATTACCCTACATGCTTAAACTACCTTTTACCTAGATTATACAACTGCATGCTAACTTGTTCCCTGGGCTAACTTTCTCTATTTCTACAGTTCTCAACCTCAGTTCCTTATGTACATCACCCATGAGACTTTAAAAAGTACTGATACCTGAGTCTCAGCCTCTAAGATTCTAATTCAGTTTGTTAATAGAGTACTGTAGCCTGAGCACTGGAATTTTTCAAAACACCTCAGACAACTCCAACATTCAGTTGGTTCCCCCCTATAATATCCCATAATTCTGCCAAGATAATTTTCCTAAGCTACAACTCTAAACAGGTTATTTCTCTGCTAAAAAAATAAATAAATAAAAATAAATCAATGGTTTGACATTACCTTAAGATCTTAAGAACAAAAAGCCCAAACTGTAAAATTTGTGTAATCTGATTCTAACATAGGTGAGATGCAGTATAGAAAAATGATTAACGCTTGGCCTCTAGAGAAAAATGTATCCCAGTTCTGCCACTTACTAGTCATGTGACCTTAAGTAATTTACTTATCTGTTTTCTCTCTATTAAAGGGGGGTTAATAATACTATCTCGTAGGGTTATGTGAAGATTACATGAGTCTACCTGCAAAGGACTTGGAATAGCCCCTGGTACATAATAGAAATTTAATAAATGTTAGTTGTTACTGATTTCCTCTAGCCTTATTTTCTACTAATTCCCCTAAAGCAGCAAACAATATCTCCTGTGAGACCTAAAACCTTCTCTGAACATAATGTAGTAAGAAACCTAGCAAGGTATTATGTGACACAGATGTATTCAATGAAGGTAGGTTAGTTTGCTAAACTCAATAAATGTTTGACCAAATTAAAGTTGATGTGTATGTGTGCATCTGTGTATACAGGTACATTAATATAAATTCATATACCTAGACACACATATATAAAAAATTCATTCCCTCCCCCAAGCTCTTTCTTGTTCCATTGCTGCTAATTGCACTATACTGAGTTTAAAGTGACTTCTGAAATCATAAGCTAATGAAAACCTACTAAGGTGATGTGAAGTCTAAATAAAAATCCTTCATTGCTCTATTCTCACTAGATAATTGGCACGTGAAGATTTCTCTAACTTTTCATCAAATTTATCTTTATGTATCTCTAACATGCTAAAATCCAAATCCTTTGCATAAAACCACTTCCTTAGGTTTATGGGACTCCCATTTTTTTAAAAAGTAGGAATACATTTATTTTAAGATTCTTAATGCACATAATTTTAATTAAGAGTTAAATGTAGAGCTGTGGGAGTTCTTGGCTTTCATTGTATTCTGCTTACAAAATGCACCTACATATCTTAAAAATGAGAAACAGAAAGTGATAATGCTTATGAAAAAATCTTTAATCCCTACTTTAAAAATCTGAATGACTGCACTTATGGATATGAAAAGAAATAATAAATCTTTAAAACCAGTTTTCCTCCTGAAGTCTAGTTAAGCAAAACAAATAGCTTTCTAGTGGGTAAATGACATAATCTATTCACTTGGGAGTTAATTATCTTAATAGTTCTACTTTTGATCTTTAAGTTGTGGGCATGTCAGAGCATGGAAAGATCTGTCTTATATTAATGAATTGTGCAATACAGCTACTATTCTTTTGAGTCTTTGGTACATTTTCAGCCACCACCTTAGCCATTCTAAATGCAGGGAAGACAAAGTCAAAAAGAAAGTAATCAATTTTTTTTTCAAATGAGAACTGAGTTACTTATTGGTGAAATAACTAATACCCTTCCTAAACTCATGCCTAGTGATGGGACAGGGAGCAACCTTAGAGCAGAATAGAGTATAGTACTGCAGATGGAGAAAAAGTAAGCAGGCTAGGTGTAAGAAGGGGGGATTGGGAGGCATCTTTCTGTGCCCTCTTCTCTTTGTAATCCTGGAGAGATCATTGTTCATCCTGCCTTTACCACCAGAGCAGAAAATAATTTAAAACCAACCAGAGGCATTAAACACAGTTCTAAAGACTTTTGTTTTTAAACTGTGCACATGTGCAGTAGAAGTGTGGAGAAAACACTGACCACTACCTTGCACTGCACTTTCCCCAAAATCAGCTAGGTGGTTACAACTAAGGGGGCAGCTTGTGGAAAACTATGGCCCATAGTACAAATACAAAAATGTTCCATAAGAAACAGAACATATGAGTGGAAAAGGCAAATAAGTAATGATGAAGCAACAATTTTAACAAGAGATTCTCTATCCTAACGCATGTATTATGCCCTAGAGTAAACAAGTGTCTCTGTGCCCTCACCTTTCTATCTAGGACAATATGAAACAAGGCAGTTAATATTCCCAGGAGAATATTATTTCCAAGAAAGTATAACCTCACAAACAAATAATTAATGTTCTAAGGAGACCAAGTGTTGTGATGAAAACAACCTGAAAAATCTCAGTAGAAGGAGCAAAAATTAGTGAACCAAACTTATTTAAAAAACCTTAAAATAACCATAATAAATATATTCAAAAGATATGGGAGAATATTATTTTTTAAAAAAGCATAACCAAGCAATCATAAAGAAAGCAGCTAGAAATACTGGGTATAAAAATATTACAGTGAAATAAAGTATACAGGAGGTTTGAACAGAAAAAAGATACAATAATAAATCAGTGAGCTGAAACAGTAATGAAGGAATTCAACAAGAAAGTAAAGAAAAAGGTGAAAAAAAATGAGATAGAAGATAGAAGCAAAAATGCTACATTCACAGAAGACCCTCCAAAGAAGATAAGATGGATTTTTAAAATAAAATAATATTAAATAAATTTAAAACCTATACAAAATGGGTAAATTTCTGGAAAAATAAGAAAAGATGAAAACTCCCCCAATTCTCACCTATAGATATATATACACAAAACCACAGGCTCAGCTGCATAGAAATTAAAAAGAAAGAAAAACAATTATTTGTATATGATATGAATCAGACAAAATATTTAAACCTAATAAAAACAAAATAAGTTGGCATGCAACACATACCTGTTAAATGTCAACATAAAAAAAGAAACAAAACAAAAACAAACAAAAAAAAACTCCTTGAAGGTACAGATCATGTTTTAACAGTAGGTACAATTATGAAATAGGCAAATTTTATTTTGGTCATCACTCCCTCTCCCTCATCACCTTCTGGGTCTCTTCTTATCAGGTAGCTCTCAATTATTTTTCCTTAAATGTTAGTTGCTGAAGATTTAAACAAGAAATTCTCTAACTTTTGGGTCTCCTTTATATTCCTACAAATTACTAAGACGTCAAAGATATGTTGTTTATGTGGATTGTATCTATTGATATTTGCTGTATTAGAAATTAAAAGTGAGAAATTCATTATCTCAACTAGGTGATCAAGGTCAACATCAATGGTGGTAAGTCATGTTGATAGTATACAAGGTCTGTCCAGAAGGTATCCAGCCATATAATACGAAAACTGAGACACTTATTGAACAAGATACAAGAGACAAGAAACACTGCACACAAGACAATGACAACTCAGTCCCCTATAAAGTAGGCACGTTGGGACTTCACACAGTTCTCCCAATCACCATCAGCTGTTCCATCATATTCTCGTGAATCTCATCAATGTCTGAAATCTCTTCCCTTTCAAAGGTGATTTTAGTTTTGGGAAAAGCCAGATGTTTCAGGGTACCAAATCTGGGCTGTAGTGGGGTTGAGTTACCTGGGTGATCTGATGTTTCTCCAAAGAACTCTGCAGAGACATGATGCATGAGTGGGCGCACTGTTGTGATGAGGCTGCCAATCACCAGGTGCCCATAGCTGTAACCTTCTGAATCATCCAAATAGTTTCCACAGAGGAATGATCAAGCTTAACAGCAAAATATGATGAAGATTCGTTGCTCTACTCAGTCACTTTGAATGTGACAGCCACACAGTACACATGTTCACTCAACAATGTCTACCACCCCCACTGACTAGTACAGTGAAGTTGTCATTGTTCACTCATGCACAATCCAGTCCACTCTCCTTGGCTTCCAGGTTACACAAATGTCACACAAACCATTCCTGTTATATCAACAATAGCTGGACTTTTTCCGGACAGACCTCAGTATACCCTTGATAATGTGATAAAATGGCATTTATCTTTGTGGTTTCCTCCAAAAAACCTATAAGCCCAGTCTAATCATGAGAAAAACATCAAACAAATCCCAACTGAGGAACATTGGGCAAAATATCAGATCATTACTTCTCATCACTATCAAGGTCATCAGAAGGTAAAGTAGAGTCTGAGAAAACTAGCACAGCCAAGAGGACCTTAAGGAAGCATGCCAACTAAATGCAATGTGCTATCCCAGATGGGATACTAGAACAGAAAAAGAATATTAAGTAACAACTAAGACATCTGAATTAAGTATAAACTTCAGTTAATAATGTATCAATATGGATTCATTAATTATATCAAATATAGGATACAAATGTGCTAATAAAAGAAAAACCTGGGGACAAGGTATTCAGCAACTGTGTAACTATGTTCACAATTTTTCTGTACAGCAGGTCTTGGAATAATGTGGTTAGTACAACATTATATGTTGATGAGTTGCCACAGGAACTTAATTCTTGTTTGTATTAATTAGCCTACAGTAATACTGGTTTTGTCATTTTGTTTTAAGTGACAGAACCTATCAACAATGTGTGAGAACTTACTGTAAGCTTACCGTAAGCCTAAAACTATTCTAAAAAATTAAGTTTATTATAATAAAAACAAGAATACACAAGCACACCATTATTCACAAGTGACTCCATTATACAGAACAATGATATCACATCTCATATAGTCTCTGAAAAAGTGCACTATACACTAATGAGAGAATGAGAAAAAAAGGCAACTAATATCAAATGCCATCATATTACTACCAAAATAATTTTGACCTCATGGATTCTATGAAGGATGCTTGAGGAGTTCAATAATCCTGGGAACAGAATTTGAGAACATCTCCAAGCATAATGGAAACAGAAAAGATTTCTGGCTTGCAATTCTGCTGAAACACTGTGTAGAGATGACTGGCTAGATATTTTACTTTTTAAAAACTAACCCTTGTACCGGCTGGTGTGGCTCAGCGGATTGAGCACCAGCCTGCGAACCAAGGGGTTGCCAGTTTGATCCCCAGTCAGGGCACATGCCTGGGTTGCAGGCTGGGTCCCCAGTAGGGGGAGTAAGAAGCAACCACATGTTGATGTTTCTCTCCCTCCCTTCTTCTCTCTCTGAAAACAAATAAATAAAATCTTTAAAAAAAACCAACTAACTCTTTCACCAACCCAGTTCTCAAAACTTATTAAAGAGTCCCATCATATACCAGTATTTTTTTTACCTTATTCAAGCCTCTACTAAGAACAAAAACAACCTCTAATAAGTCAAAAAAATGACAATATAAGATAGAATTTAGGTACCCTATAATCCCAGACTAATCATCAGAAAAATACTGAGAAATATTTTCCCACTTGGATAGTTCAAACATTACAAATATTGAAATACTGTTGACTTGTAACTTTCAGAAGTTAATATAATATAAAGCATACCTATCAAATTCTTTTACCCTTTTTGTAAATGTCTCCCTTTAATAAAAGGTTCAAAAAAGTTGTAAAATGGCAGAAAGACAAATACCTAAAAAAATGTAGGTTGGTAGGTTTGCTTGCTTTAAGGTAGAGGCTAGTCAGTCATTCCCTCCAGCTCTCATTTATCTAAGCCAGTTAGGGTATTATTTGATACCTCTCGTGAATTAATGGATCTAGGCAATGTTAATCAATGGTTGCTATTATCACAGATAGACAAATAGTATGGTTCTTCATGGTAACAGACAACACCATCAATGAAACTGGATCTGAATATGAGCAAGCCTCTAACTCTAATAACCAATTTGCAAGAAATATATGTAACTGAAGATCACATTAAACAATCAACATAGGGGAAAATCCAGATTGTGAGAAACTCCATAGGACAAACTACTTTATTTCTTCAGCATACTGAAAAGAAAAATTAAAAATTGAAAATTATTGCCCTGGCTTGCAGGCCGGGTCCCCGGTTGGAGGCATGCAAGAGGCAACTGATGGATGTTTCTCCTTCCTCTCTTCCCACCTCTCTAAAAATAAATAAACAGATAATTTTTAAAAATTGAAAATTATCGACAGATGGATAGACTTAAACAATTATAAAACTTATCAACCATGTTGAAAATAAAGACTTTAAAAAAAACTTGTGAAGCCATCTGGGATGATGGCTTCAATTATATTAAAGAATACTAATTTTTAGGATAATAATGGTATTTATGGTTAAGAAAAGTTTGTATTTTAGAGATGTATACTGAAATACTAATGAATGAAATGATTTACAAGGGACTGGTTCAAAAAATATGGAGTGGAAGGTTGGGCATATAAATAAACAAGACTGACTTAGGTTGATAATTGTTGAAGATGGGTGATGGGTAAATGAGGATTCATTATATGAGTTCATCCTTTTGGAATATACTTGAAAATTTTCATAATAAGTTTAAGAAAGAGAACTTCTATTAACATTCTTGAATGTGTGATTAATATAAATTGTTGTAAGTAGCATGTAACTACTAGGAAGATGAAGCTATTTCAATAAGAGAAAATGAGTAAGTAGGTAATAAATTTGTGACTAAAATTTTTAGTTATTGTATTACTTTACATAAGATCTCTGCAATCTAAGAATTATATAATTTAGGACCCCATTGCTAACTGAAAACTCTCCAGGTGAGATGCCCCACCAGACCAAAGATTTTAGATTATCCAGCAACTGGACCCACTTCACTACACTGTAAAGCACAAGGGGTTAAGTACTGCAACTATAACAGGCAGAATAATAGCCTCCCAAAGATATCCATATCCTAACCCCTTGACCAATGAATGTTATCTTACATGATATAAGGGACTCTGCAGATGTGATTAAAGTGAAGGATCTTGGGATAGGGCAGTTATCTTGGGTTATCTGAGCAGGCCCAACAAATCATAAGGGCCCTTTTAAGAGGTAGGCAAGACAGTCAAACTGAGTAGTAGGAGATGTAATGACAAAAGCCAGTGGTATCAGTGATGTGAGCCAGGAACCATGAGCCAATGAGTGAGTGTAACCTCTAGACACTGATAAAAGCAAGGAAATGATGTCTCTCTTCCCCTCAGAGCCTCCAGGCTGCTTCTGATACCTAGAAATGATGGATAGTAAATTTGTGTTGTATTAAACACTGAATTTGTTAGAGCAGTAGTTGGAAATTAGCACAAGGACCAACAGTAAAATTTAACAAAGAAACCTCTTTCAGTTCCAGTATAATGATTTTATCTGCCTTTTGAAACACTGAGTTATCTACAAGTACATGTGTTCATGCCAAGCATGGACAATAAGCTGTAAAAGAATACTGTAGATGGAATTATTACACTAGGCAGATCATCTAACTAAATAATCTCTAAATTTCTCACAAAATCTAAAGAGGAAAAGTAGCCACAGGACTGAGAGGTTTGCAAAGGCTCTACTGCTAGCATAATCATTGTTAAACAGGAAGAAAAGCGAACAGGCCTTGTGGCAGACCCTTCTGCGTGGCATGGGCCCAGCTCCCACTTGGAGATGTACAGGACCCACACCCACAGATAGGTTCTCTCATGGGTAATTAAATTTGCAATATACCTAGACTGTTTTGAAGCTCGCTCTTTGCTAAACCCCCCTCACCCTGCAAGTGCTAAACATTGGGCCCAGTGTAACCGGCTGCCTATTCATTTGCTAATATCCTTCTTCTGTGATGTAATGAGGGGCATTGGCTCCTTTGTTGTAACCAGGATAGTGAGGAAGAAACATCTTGTAATGTGAGGAGATATGTAGAATAAAGGCCTGTCATGGAGGTCCTCGAGGAGGACCTTCTGGCCAATTTGCATTGGAATCAAATGTCCCTGTTCGGGCACCAGCTGAGGCGGACACCGGCCAGCAGTGTCCGCGTCATTATGGATGAATTAAAACATACACGCAGACTACAGAGTCTGGTGGAGGAATGAGGACGACAGCATGGCTTTTCTCTCAAGGGGAGCAAAAGCCGCGGCCTCCACCATGACAGGCCTTTATTCTAAATATCTCCTCACATTACAAGATGTTTCTTCCTCACTATCCCGGTTACAACAAAGGAGCCAATGCCCCTCATTACATCACAGAAGAAGGATATTAGCAAATGAATAGGCAGCCGGTTACACTGGGCCCAATGTTTAGCACTTGCAGGGTGAGGGGGGTTTAGCAAAGAGCGAGCTTCAAAACAGCCTAGGTATATTGCAAATTTAATTACCCATGAGAGAACCTATCTGTGGGCATGGGTCCTGTACATCTCTTAGTGGGAGCTGGGCCCACGCCATGCAGAAGGGTCTGCCACAAGGCCTCTATTGAGGCAATCCTGAAGTATTTAAAATTAGCCAAATGCTTAACAGGCAGGTCTCAAAAAACATTCAAATACTAGATGAGAATATGCACCAGATTTGATAATTCTCAAACTTTGACTAAGGCCCATTTATTACAGATGAGACAAGAGACTTCACAGCTCTTTTGCAGCCATTCCTATTGTACAATAATACTTTGGGAAGATTGGTAATTGGTATATGGATAACATAATTGACTTGAATGCATACATGTCTTACAGGCCAGTTATTAGAAAACTGTACACCAAAAATACTGTCATTACAAATATGCTATGAGTAACAACACATAATATACTAAATCAATACCGATAATGATGAAGCTAAATTGACAGTATTTATAACAAAAACAGCAGCATTTAAAAACTGTGATCCACTCGAAATAATACTTCATGTTATCCCCAAAGGCAATTCCATTAATTTTCAAGCCCCTATACAGCTGTATAATATTATTAAATATTATATATTTGTCACACTTCTTAGAATATGATTATTTCTCAATAAACTCATACCAATTTTACCTTATGAGCACCAAATCATAGTAATTATGAAACACCTTAGTAAGTATGTAAAAATCAAATTTTCAGAAAGCTGGATTATCTCTAGGCTCATCAGGAAGACAATGATTTACTACATTTTGAAAATTACTGAACTAAATCATCTTTGCAGTTCCTTCCACTTCAAAAAGCCCTTGATTAAAAGTACCCAATTTAAATTACAATCTCAAGAAAGATTTTAAAAGACATCCTGACTTTCTTTAAGGTAAGGTACATACTCAATTTTTTCAATCCGAAAGGATATTTCAGTTTAATCTACCTCAATTATTTAATAGAAATTTGAATTCTATACTTTAAGTATTTCTTACTGGTTTATTTCTAAAGTTATATAAATTCTGGAGTTTTACAAAATGTATTAAGACATATTAAATGTAAACTTGTGTTCTAAAGTGTATTTAGTACCACATATAGAGTAAGTCAATCCACATTTGTCAATATTTACCACCTAAGACTAACAACACTACCACAAAAATAGAACTACAGGCAACTGGAATAATGAATGAACAAATAAATTTTTTAAAAAACAGAAAGAGTAATCTCAGGTGGAAGAAGAAAACTAAATGGACACTAAAGTCAGACTGAGTCCAAACTTTCACAACCTCACACCAAAACTATGATAATAATATCTTAATTAATAAATGACTTTATCTCTCCTCCAAATCATTTTATATCCTGCTTCATTCTCTCCAGTTCCCAATTCAACTACATAAAAATATTTGATGGCATACCATTACCTACAGAACCAAGCTCAAAATTCCTAGTCTGGCACTCTAAGCTTTCCATAAATTTGGTCTCTACCGGCCACATTGATCATTATTTGTGAATACCACTCCCTTCTAATCTACCTTAGTCAATTTTTCTACTCATTTTTCCCTGAATAAACCATGGGCAATTAGTTCCCAATTTAGCCTTGCCCCTGCTATTCTCCCTTCTAGAATGCTCTTTGTGTTCATTTCCAATCCTATGATCCATATTACCTGTGCTATTAAGTTTCTGTTCTCTTAAGAAAGCTTCTCTAACTGCTCCAGTGCATAGCAATGGCCGAATTTTCCCAGTTTGTGAGCTATGCTGTGTTTATGTCCCTCACTTAACACTTAGTAAATGCTGTTATTGCCTTATCTATCTGTCCCACTATCTAGTCTTCCCCAAAATACTACATGATTAGTATTGATTCAAAAATACTACCTTGTGGATCTCTCAGCATCCCCTTTACCTGTCACAGTACTTAGCACAAAGGATACATTCAAAAAAAGAAGTTTACTAATGATATTTTTAAAACCAGTATATGCAATCAGATTTTTTTGAAACACTGCCACCTCATACTGACACACTGCTTCTTATTTTCAAAGAACTTGCTTGTTTCACTGGATCATACTGTCCCTATCAAGTAGGCAGGGTGAGTATTCTTGCCTATATATTTTTTATTGAAATAGAATATTTGCCTCAATATTTTACTTAGAAAAACTGAGAATCAGCAAAAGTGTAAAGCCAAAATAACTGAATAGCCTAGGGCTTTTTTCAATGTGTTTTATTGCCTCTCCTGTCTTCTATCTTTTTGAAGAGAAGTCTTAATATTAATACTTATATTAACAATAACAGTAGATTTTATTTATTGAACGTTTACAATGTGCCCAGGTTTGTAATAGGCACTTTATATATAACATATTATCTCAAAACTCAAAACAACTTGAACATAGACATTACCATTATCTTTATTTAGTAAATGAGGAAACTAGAAACCTGGAGAACTTAATTAATTGCCCAGGTTATACAACTAAGCAACTGAGATCAGATTTTAATGCATAGCTCAATGTCTACAGAGTCCATGTTCTTAGCCCACTTTCCCTAAATCTAAAGAGTAACTAGTTTAGGCCATATAGTTCAGAGGTGGTATTTCATAAGTAAGTAACTTATAAGTAGACCTCAAATATTAGTTCAAATACAGAATATGTCAGTCCTTCATATTGAAATTATAGTATTCTCTCAAAAATAAGCCACAATATATCACAGAAGAAACTTAATGAACAAGTAGGAAAAAAAACTGCTCTTACTGTTTTTTAAATAACTTGCTCCAACTTCTCAATATCAACAGAATTTAGGAAAACTTTATTAATACAGTGCAAGTATGCTAGTATAGAATTTAATGCTATCTACTTGGATATTTATTTTAAAAGGTAACAATAAATTTTAAGCACTTCTATTCAGAAAGACAGGTACATAGTCGATACCTTGGTGGCAAAGTAAAGTATTCAGAGTCAGACAGACAAGACAGTTCCACCACATAGGCTGTGAGCTCTTAAGAGATGATAAACCCCTCTGAGCCCATCTCCCTATCTATATAAATGAGGATACACAAATATCTACCTTTAATGGCTGCTATGAGGATAGTCTGACAAAGTATTGACTTAGAATATAGCAATTATTATTACTAGTATTATTATCACTAAGAGTTTTAAAATATTTCAACTAAAAGAAGTTAAAGTCTATGAGCTTTAAAAAAAGATGCTATTTGTGAAAAAATAAACACATATTCTAAGATAAAACTTTAATCTTAACTTTTTTATGTGAAATTACAGTGAAAATAACTTACCATCAGTTTTCCACTTATAACCGTGACAATAACCTTCATAAATCAAGCTTATTCCATGTTCATTTTATTCTTTATTAACATTAGCTATCATGTTGAAGTTTAACTTTTACTTTGACCATTTAAGAAACTAAAACAAGTTTGAGCAAGAAATTCAAGAAAGGTTGAGACCAGATTAACAGATAAGCAAAATTGCATTTTGCTGTCAATCATTACACTTTCTGCATCTGGACCTGAACAAAGGACATTCACTAAGTTAAAATTTACAAACAACTCAGTGTAATAGTGATTCCCAATTTCATAGCAATGTGAAGCACAGAAAAGTTGGCCTCCACATTATTCCAACAATATAAATTTCTCAAAGAATTTTGCACCTACCAATCATAGAGCTACCAGCTGACATTTTACGTAGTTAGCACCCTTACTTTAGATACCAGAAACACTCCTAATAAAGAGTATATAAATCAATTATTTAATGGAATCTCTCAAAATACAACAGAATTTAAAATTAAATTATCATGGGAGAAAATTTCTTTGTACAATGACAAATCATCATTTAATCTGTCCTGCTGATGGGTTTTATTTTTTACTTATTGTATAAGTATAATTAACCACTATTCCTATTTGTTTTATTTTCAGAATACAATTCAATCATAATTACAAGGCAGCAATGTTTCTTAAATCTTTATACTTGCATAGAAAGAATATATGTGGCAACTGCTCTTAATTCTTCTTTTAATTGTTTCATTCCTTCCACCTGCTCATAGCTTCACATAATGTGAGTTTTGGAGGCATTTAATGTCCTCACTTTAGCGGACATTAGACATTTAGAGAGGATTCTCTTGATTTCCCTAAGGCAGAAAGTTTTGGGGAAAAACATAAACACAAACTATTATAGCCGTATGTCTTACACTATACAGCTGGGAAGGAGAGGGAAAAGAGGGAGGAGATGGGGCAGAAAAACCAGAAAACTGACTAGGTTGTCTTCCAACATGATTTAAACTATCTGTAATTTTCACATCAACAGAAGAGTGAAAGTATTATTTTAAAATACTTTCTTAAAAGTTTGTTTTAAATACATTTTAAAAATAAAATCATGGCTCACATCAAACATAGCTGTAGATGATAGTACCTTATGCTGTATTTGAACCACTCACCGAAGCTCGGTCAGGTTCTCCATCTGCCAAGCCTGCCTCCATAGTGAAAGAAGATAGGTTTATACTTCACTTTCCATTAATGTTTAGCCATTCTGTATATCTGGAAATCCTAGAAAAAGAAAACCATGTGTATTAGAAGTGGTATAAAATTGTGGTAAGTGGAAAATAAAGCATTAAATATTTTAGGAGGGAGAATTTATTTTAGGCTGAGGTTACTAAGAAATCCAATAATGCAGGGAAAAAACAGATTTTACATAGGCTTGAGGAATGATAAAGGTTTAGAGAAAAATGTTAGAAGGAAATATTCCAAGTAAAGAGAAACAGCAAGAGCAAAGTTAAAAGACATGAGATTGTTTGAAATTTGAAAAGATGCTTAAATCTGCTTTTAAGTAATGAAATATTACACTTAATTTGTTCATTATTACACCAGCAACTAAGGAGTGTGCTAATATTAACATTGGGGAGCATGTAGCAAAACAGGTATTCTCATTCACTTTTGTGATATATCATAATAACATTTTTTTGAATGACAACTTAAAATACACATGCTTTCATGCAACAATTTCAAGGCTAGGAATTATTCTACATACATACTTCTACAAATGCACAAAGATACATAAATAAACATATCCAACAAAGTAATAGATATGATGGAAAAACTGGAAACAACCTTAATGCCCATCATTAGGAGCCTGCTTAAACTAAATCACAGACATAAAAAACTAAACGAACTTTTCAACCAACCCCAAACCAGCAAATCGGTAGACTTCTACTCATTTCTTAGAGTTCCAAAATCATTTCTGTTTTCTGTAAATATAAAAGGCTGTACTAACATGTAAATGCTGGTGAAAATAGCTTTTAATTGGGCTTTAAAAGGCCATCATTTGGTTTATTTGATATAATGAATAAAGTTAGCCCAAGCTATATGTATTACGTGTGTGTGTGTGTGTGTGTGTGTGTGTGTGTGTTAGTTAATTTTTTAAAAGAGTGGGAAAGGCAGGAACTTAGAAGGTTTCTGCCCTGAACAAATCAGAGAATAAAATTGCATTAACAGATGTGGAATACTTTGTGAGAAGACTTGGAGAGAGAAGGGATGAATGTTACGAGCTCCTTTTGGACATATACATTTGAGATATCAGTTAGACATCTGAGTAAAGATATCAAGGAAGCAGTTGGACATGCAGATGTGCGGTTGAGGAGAAGTCATGCTAGAAATATGAATTGGGAGTCAGCCTATAGATGGAATTTAAAACCATGACACTGGATGAGATCTCCTTGGGAATCTGTGTAGACAGAACAGAGGACCAAGTTCAGAGTGCAGAGGTACTTCAATATTATAAGATCAATATTTAAAGAATGAATGAATGAATCCCAATTTCTGGTTTTCAATTTTCAGAATGACTATATGTAATTACTCTATTTAGGTAAAGACAGAATTACTCTGCGTAAAAACCAAAGGCAACACACACAAACACAAAGTAAAACTCAAATTATAACATGACAATCATTAAAAGGGAGCAGGGAGAGTGGAAAAAAATCAAATTAAGGATAAGTACCAAAAACTCCTCACCTTTGATAATGAGGAGTTAAGAGACATTGCTATCATGTCAAGAAACGAGTTTTTAGTATTTTCTTTAAAGCCAAAGACTTGAATTTAAAATATGTAACAATAAATCCTGGAAGGAGAGGGTGATTGATTGGGTGCTTTAAGTACAGGGTGGGGCAAACATAGGTTTACAGTTCTGAGTATGCAAAACACAGAGTTTATTCTTCTATTATGATTTATTAATTATTGTATTATTTTCCATAAGAACTGTAAACCTACTTTTGCCCTACCCTGTATAAGCACACTAATTTCCTCATCATTCAGAGGTGAAAGCCAAAAGATTTTTAAATAATAAATATGGGAACAGAAAAGCATTTTTTAAAGTTAAAACAATAACTACAAACTCAATGGCAGTTGGCTCTAGGGAGTAAGCCTAAAAGGGAGAAAGGCAGTTTTTTCTGCCATTTTAACTTTTAAAACATTGTTTGTTATTTCTATAACCAAAAAGATTGTCTAATACAATTTTTGTAAAGGAGTACAGTGCATCGCAATCCTGAAGACTTTTTTTTTTCTCAACTGCCAAGCTTAAGCTAGGCCTGCATCCTAATTTAAACATAATTACTAGTTGAATATGAAGTTTAAAGAAGACTATGTTCCCTCTTCTGTTCTTTTTAATCAGTACTCTAGCAATTGTTGAGAAACTGGTGCCTTGCTATTTATACTTAAACTTACAAAGTTTGTAGAGAAAGTAATTTTTATAAAAATTCTTCTCTATTTTTGGGCTTAGATTGTTATTTCAGTCACAGAGAAAAGGAAAGAGTATCTATGCTTTAGGGGAGGGTCTATCCTTAGATCCTCTAAGGAAAGAGTATCCACTAAGCAAAGCCAACATATTTAACCCAGAAGGTTGTTTAATTCTAACAACCTTATGACAATTATTGAATGATGGCTGCCTCTAAAGGCAGCAACAAGTCATGTAATACTAGTATATGGCTTCCTATCTCACAGGATGCCTCAAAACATGTACATTGTTCTATTAAATGTACATGTAACAAAAATGCTCAAGAGCAAGAGTGTTATCAATGAACACACCACAGTTCTAAACTATGACATTTTATCACTGGAAACTGAATTAAATTCAATAATCTTAATCTCAATGCCATTTTGACTAAAAATTAGATTGTAAGTACAACTTCATTAAGCTAGTCTGAACTAATCTATAGTATTTACACTAGGTCAAATCATGCAGGAAAAAATAAAATAATAAGAAATTAATTATATAAATGTGACAGTTCCCAAAAAACTAGCTAACACCAAAATCTTATTAATGAATGCTGTGAAAAAAAGAAAAAATCTGATTGCTTGATTAAAGCAGTCTATCTACCCAAATGGCTTTCATCAAAATTATTGCAAAATGGTATAATACACATGGCTTTCTAGAGTACGATAATATTTAATATTTTGGTATTTATGAATTATGTGAAGATTCACTCTAGTCTAAAAATGTAACAACAATGATGATGCTGATGAGAATGGAAGACCAAGAGTCAGGCAAAAAGCTGGACACTGATAGGCAAGGGGGAAGTGGGATAGAAATATGCAGGGCGAGTTATCCCACTGTGGCTGTACAACTTCAGGGCAATGGATGAGAAGACATCAATCAAGGACACAGAAGAAACAGATTGAACTAATCAATTTAACTCTTGGAAGATGAAAAGGCATAATAAATAAATGACCTATGATAGAAAAATGAAAAAATATTCTAAATGACTCCACTTCTCTGGAGAAAATTTCTGGCAAGGTATGAAACAAATCCCATTTCCCATTATCTCTGGACCAAGCACTAATATACATTATTCATAAAATTTATGGTTTATAAGTCTTAATACCTATTGTTGCTGCACATCAATTATATGTCATTCATTGAGCATAAAACACATAAATCAAATATTTATTTAAATCTTATCATGTAAAAGACATTGCTCTATATTCTGCACATAAATAACAATACGCATCATCCCTGTCCTAGCCAAGAATAAACTGGCTAGTATACTACAATGCAATGAGACTTTGACAAAGGTATGCGCTAGATGATGTTACTTAACAACAGTTCATAAGGATATTAAACCCAGAGTTCTGGAGGTGGTAGAATGAGAATACCCAAAAAACAAAACAGAACAAAAAACACAAATAACCCAGTAGCAAACCAGATCCCAGAACCCAGTCTATAGTCTCTGAATATCACTTCTCATTAAAAGATACCGGGGCTTCTTGGAGAAATGGCATATACCCAGGTCTAAAAAACCAAATGCCCAAGGTCAGCATAGAGTACCTTACATATCTAAGCAAAAAGGCTATGGAAGAGTCCTGAAGTCATATAATGAACTCAGGAGTCAACTTAAAGGGGATTCTAAAAGCCAAAGATAGAGAAAATTTGTATCTATAAAAGGCAATTTAAAATCAAAGAGCTAATCATCATTTCCAAAAAAACTAGAAACAAAGCAAATTAAACCTAAGAGTCAAAAATTAGACCTTTGAAAAAAATAAAATCAACAAATGCCAGATAAGACTAAGCAAGGGGAAAAAAAAGAAACAATAGAAATAACAAATATTGGGGACTTCCAGCCAAGATGGAGGCGTAGGTGGACACACTGTGCCTCCTCTCACAACCAAAATTAAGGACAACAAAGATTTAGAAACAAGAAAATAACCAGAACTCAGAAAATCAAACTGTTTGGAAGTCCAATAACGATTCACCCAGACTGGTAAGAGGGGCGGAGTCGCGGCAGGAAAAAGTGGAGGTGCAGACCGGGCACCCAGGCAGCAGCGGCTAGCAGATCCCAGGTGCATAGGTGTCGGCTAGCAGACCCCAGGAACAGGGTGGAAACTGTGCAGACCCAGTCAGGCTGCGCAAGGAGGCTGGCTGACCAGGTGGTCCCACATTGGCACGCAGATAATCCAGGTGAAGGGGAAGCAGCGAAAGGGCCTGGAATCCGAGAGTGAGCAGAGCAAGTGCCATTGTTCCCTCTCAGACCCCGCCCCCACATACAGCATCACTACTCGGCGACTGGGCTGCCCCACCCTGGGGAACACCTAAGGCTTCAACCCTCCCTACATAACAGCCACAACTAGACCAAAAAAAAGAAAAGAAAAGAAAAAAAGAAACAAAAATGGTTCAAACCGGAGAACAAATCAAAGCCCCAGAGCCAATTTATCTAAGCAATGAAGAGATAGCCAACCTAACAGATGCACAATTCAAAGCCCTGGTGATCAGGATGCTCACAGAATTGGTTGATTTTGCTCACAAATTAGATGAACAAATGAAGGCTACAATAAGTGAAATGAAGAAAAATGCACAGGGAACCAATAGAGATGGGAGGAAAACGGGGACTCAAATCAATGGAGTGGACCAGAAGGAAGAAAGGAACAACCAAACAGAAAAGAAGGAAGAAACAAGAATTCAAAAAAATGAGGAGAGGCTTAGGAACCTCCAGGACAACTTTAAACGTCCCAATATCCAAATTATAGGGGCACCAGAAGGGGAAGAAGAACAAGTGGAAAACTTATTTGAACAAATAATAAAGGAGAACTTCCCCAATCTGGCGAAGGAAACAGACTTCCAGGAAGTCCAGGAAGCTCAGAGAGTCCCAAAGAAGGTGGACCCAAGGAGGAACACACAAAGGCACATCATCATTACATTAGCCAAGATTCAAATGAAGGAGAGAATTCTAGAAGTAGCAAGGGATAAAGGCAGAGTCACCTACAAAGGAGTTCCCATCAGACTGTCAGCGGATTTCTCAAAAGAGACCTTGCAGGCAAGAAGGGGCTGGAAAGAGGTATTCTAAGTCATCCAAAGTCAAGGACCTACATCCAAGATTGCTCTATCCAGTGAAGCTGTCATTTAGAATGATAGGGAAGATAAAAGGCTTCTCAGATAAGGTCAAGTTAAAGGAGTTCATCATCACCAAGCCCTTATTATATGAAATGTTAAAGGGACTTATCTAAGAAAAAGAAGATAAAAAATGGGACAGTAAAAAGACAGCAAACTCACAGATATTAACAACCACACCTAAAACAAAAGCAAACTAAGCAAACAATAGAACAGGAGCAGAAACACAGAAATGGAGATCACATGGAGGGCTAGCAATAGGGGAGAGGGAGGAGGAGAGAGGGGGACAAGGTACAGAGAACAAGTAGCACAGATGGTGGGTAGAAAATAGACAGGGGGAGGGCAAGAATAGTGTGGGAAATGTAGAAGCTAAAGAACTTATGACACATGGACATGAACTAAAGGGGGGGAATGTGGGTGGGAGGGGGTGTGCAGGGTGGAGGGGAATGAAGGGGGGAAATGGGACAACTGTAATAGCATAATCAATAAAATATATTAAAAAAGAAATAATGAATATTATGACTGATAAAGAAGATATCACAATAATATCTCCAAACTTTTAAAATATCCTAAAAGAAAATTATAAATACTATACCAATAAATATGAAAATGTCCAAAAAAAATTGACAAATTCCTAGAACAATCCAACTTACCGAAAAGTCCACAAGAAGAAAAAGAAAATCAAAACACCCTATTAAATCCATAATAATGAAATTTCTCAACAAAGAAAATTGCCATTGCTGATTACTTTAGTGAATTTTATCCAACACTGGGGTGTGGAATGGACAGAAATCTTACAAAAAAACTTTTGAAAAAGCA
The DNA here is from genome assembly GCA_004027475.1 of Anoura caudifer. Classification (NCBI taxonomy): domain Eukaryota; kingdom Metazoa; phylum Chordata; class Mammalia; order Chiroptera; family Phyllostomidae; genus Anoura; species Anoura caudifer. Next base: position 29,016 of record PVKU01006661.1, read on the forward strand.
AAAATTTGCTTTCAAAAGGAACACTAGCCAAGTAGTGTTCCTTTATAAGGCCCACATAAACCTGACTTAAAAGTAGACAAGGATTATGAAGACAGGAAAATTATGACTCACGACATGGATATCAAAATCCTAAACAGATAGCAAGAGGGGAGGGGGCAGGCAACAGTGGGGAGAAGGGTTTTCAGGAATTATTATAAAGGACACGTGGATAAAACCAAGGGGGAGGGTAGAAGCAAGGGATGGAGGTAGGTTTGGAGGGGGTAAAGGGGAGGGGTGGGGAGAAAAATACAGACAACTGTAATTAAAGAACTATAAAATAATTTAAATTAAAAAAAATTTTTCAAATCCTAAACAGAGTATCTGAAAACCATATCTACATGTATACGTACATATATATACAGACACACATACCAATATTTGAAAAAATACACTTACAATTACACCTAGATATATATCAAAATGTTTATAGCAATATTACTTGTAATAGCCAGAATCTAGAGGGAGGCATATCCATCAACAATATAAGACACAAACAACTTGGCAAATTCAAACAATGGAATATAATACAGCAAAAGAAAATGACAATTATATGGATTGCTCTCATCAACAAAATACTGTCTTACATAACAGTATATATGATATATAACACAATTTACACACAATTCAAAAATAGGACAAATTAACCAATGGCACAGAAATGCAGATAATGTTTTATGCAACAAGAAACTGGACAGAGTAATGATTAGGATGAGAAACGAAGGGTTTCTGAATGCTCTCAGTGCTCCATTTCTTCACATAGTCAGAGTTATCACAGGGGCTGGCTTTATGACAATACAATGAACTCCACATTTATTGTACATATGTTAAAAAGTCCTTCATTTACAATAAAAAAATTAATAATTCTAAAGCAAAAACCATTTAAATAAGAGGAAGGTGCAGAACAGGAATAAAATTGCTTTTAGAGTCCTCAAACTCTAAATTTCTGATAAAATCAATAGCCCACTAAATCTAATATAATATGCCATAATATATTAGATGACAGTTTAGCATTCTTATAGCACAGTGAGTTGATGTCCTAATTCTATTTATCAGATACATGTAGAAACACTTTTTAAATACAATTGTCTCACACTGCAACAGCTCAACTGCTTGAGTAAAAGGCAATTTGGATCATCTTCATAGCTAACCCTACTGCAGAAATGAAAAGAGTAAGGTGACAATATAAAAGCAGGCAATAGAAAAAAAAGCTTAAAGGTTAATAAAATAAGTTTCATGCTCTCTGGAATATTTCTGGAAATAATTATAGCTTTAAAATTTCGGGTGAGGTCTTGAAAATATTTTATGCTAATTACCTAATATAGATGAAATTTTAATTATAAAGACAGATTAATAGTGCTTTATCAAATATCTATGCAAATATTAAACATAAATATTATCTATTTATTAATGTATTCATTTATATTCTTCCATCACATGGTACTTAAACTAATTGTTTTAAGAATCATAATTACTATTTTTATAATTGTATATATGACACAGACAGGCTATAGTTGGTCAGATAGATGACAATGGTAAATTTCCAATACTTGGCTTCAAGAACCTATAGAAATAAAAATGACATACAAGAGTTTATTAGCTTAATAAAAACTACCAGAAACACGAATCACAGTTTTCCCTCTCACTTACCTCCCACACACCACCCTGTAAAACATTTCAGAGAAAACAACTTTAAACAAAAGGCTACAAGACAGAAAACAGGATAATTTAACTGTTTTGGAAAGCTTTGTTAAGAACTTTTTGGCATAAACAGATATTCCAAATGTTTTTAAATGAAAAAATTAACTTGAAAAACACATACTAACATCATAGTAGTTTTAAAAAGTAACAGACAAGAACAAATGGACTCCATTTCTTCTCTGGTGAAGAGTTGTTTCCTTCTCTGGTGAAGAGCTGTTTCCTTCTCTGTGCACACAAAGTGCATCTAGTACAGAACTGAAACACTGTATTTCTAAATTTATTTACCCATCTGCCTCCACCATTTAGATCCAAAGCTCCATGATACTTCCTACCAATTACTGAGTTCCTGATATGTGCCAAGATGGAGAACCAAAGTGCACAAAACACATGGTCCATGACATCATGGACTTTACATGAGATCATGGGAAGCTTCTTATACAAAGTGATGTTTTAAGTTGAGACGTAAAGAATAAATGACAGCTAAACAAAGAATGGAAAGAGCCCTGGCCAGGTGGCTACTTGGCTGGAGCATTGTCCCATAGAGCAAAAGGTTGCAGGTTCAATCCCCAGTCAGGGCACATACCAAGGTTGTGGATTCAATCTGGTCAGGAGGCAACTGGTCATTGTTTCTCTCTCACATTGATGTTTCTCTCTCTCTGTCTTTCTGTCTCTCTGTCCCTCTCTCTACCCTCCCCCTCTAAAAATCAATAAACATATCCTCAAGTGAAGATTTAAAAATGATTTTTTAAAAAAAGAATGGCAAGAAATACATTCCATGTAGGGAATATGCATAAGCCCTAATGCAAAAAGCCACCCCTATATTCTTCTATATTTCCAGTAGCATTGTACATTGCATAGTAGATATATTATATTAGTGATAATGAGGCAATGGAGAAGGAGATGTGAGCTGATGAAAGAATGGAAAAGAAAAAATTAAGTGTATATAAAATAGCCTTATTTCACCCAAATTTGTGTATTTTGAATTTGACAATTCACATTTAAATATGCTATTTAATTAGACCTTTCAAAGAAATTAAACAAACTACTGGTGAAGGTCCATTCCATAGCTGCTTTTCTTAGCCATAGTAAGGTAATGTGAAACAGAAGCAATTAAAGAATGTAAAATCTTGACATTTCCTCTACTCTAAAAAAACAAATTTTTTTTTTTGGAAAACATCACTTTACTTAACTGATATCTTCTTCCTACAAGTATTTCTTGTACTTTAAGAATCCAAGTGATCAGCACTTAACACAGTGTGAATAATATCCTTAACTATTCATCTTGGGATTTTATAGTAGCCAAAAAATGAATTCCTAATTATACAAACATGGTGTGACTGCAATGGAGTGTAAATAACAAGACTAATGTCTTTGCCTACCAAAACAAGTATATTAAAAAGTGGTGTGTGATACTCTGATTTCTCTTCAGATCACATAAATGTTCTGCCTTTTAAAAAGTGGTATGTGGCAATATCTGGGCTAGATGGCAGCATAGATAAACACAGATCAACTCCTCCCACATAAAAATTACAACTAAACTATAGAACAACCATCATTCAGAACTGCCTGAAATCTGGCTGAATGGAAGTCCTACAACTACAGAAATAAAGAAGTCACATTGAGATTAGGAGGAGGGGCAGAGACACAGAACAAGATGGTCTCATCACACATGTGATAGATAAAAATTGGGAGGGATATCTCACTGGCTGCAGAGATCCCTCCTTAGGAGTGAGGTGCCCACGCCCCAAGCAGGACCCCACCTAAGTATTTGGGTGCCAGGAAGAAAAGTCCCCAAAACTTGTGGCTGTAAAAACCAGTAGAGACTGGGACTGAGGGAGACCAAGGGCTGCTAAAGTCCCAGATCATCCTCTTAAAGGGCACACGTGCAGACTTACTCAGACTCACTCCCTCTGAGCTCCAGCGCTGGGGCAGCAGTTTGAAAGGCACTAGATACATACAGGGAGGAACTGAATTGTCTGGTATCAGGGGAAGACTACAGGGGCAGCTTTCTCCCAGACAGAACTGCTGCCAGAGGCCACTGTTCCTTGATGAGCTCTCCCCCCATGCAGAGCTGGCAGGTTCGCACCATATCTGAGACTCCATCAACCTGGCTCACACTGTTTGCTCCACTCTGGTGATTCCCAGCTTTTAGGCTCACCCAAGCTGCTTCTAGTGTCTTTTCCATACAAATGGTTTGTCTCTGCTCATTCTTCAGCTTTTCCTAAATTTTCTCAAACAAGCAGTATCTGGCCACAGTGTGCCCTATATACCTCTCACTAAGTGGCCCCAACACCAGTAATAGCAGCAGCCAGTGCTGGTTCACAGCTTGGCCTTGACTGAGTATCTCCAAACACAGCACAAGTAGCAGCCATCGGCAGATCACTTTGTAGATCATGCCAGGCAGCCCTGGGCAGAACAAAGGTGGCAGGTGACCTTGGTCTATACCTCCCAGAAGGCCCCAGACCCAGTGCATCTAGTGGACAGCTTCAGATCACATTGGAGCATCACCACCCAACCACCTCCACAAGTGACACACTAAGGAGATGGACTCAGCAGGCACCAGAGCCCCACTGAAGTAAGTCCAGCAATGTGGAGTGGGACCCTACACAGCTGATCCTCCATGGTAGTCGGAGGTTAGTGGTTGGTGATCACAGCCAGTCCTTGCAGCTGATCAGCCTCACAGTGACATACCAACAACAATCAAGGCTCAACTACAACAGGAGAGTATATACAGTCCACACTGGGGTGGGGGAAGGTGCGCAGCAAGTGCCCAGCTTGGGTGATTAAGGAGGCTGTGACACTGGACCCTATAGAACACCAACTACATTAGGCCACTCTACCAAGCCTGTGAGACATGGCAGCTCTACCTAATACACAGAAACAAACACAGGGAGGCTGCCAAAATAAGGAGACAAAGAAACATGGCCCAAATGAAAGAAAAGAACAAAACTCCAGAAAAAGAACGAAACAAAATGGAAGCAAGTAATCTACTAGATGTACAGTTCAAAACACTGGTTATAAGGATGCTCAATGAACTTGGTGAGAACCTCAACAACATAAAAAAGGATCAGTCGGAAATTAAGGCTACACAAACTGAAATCAAGAATAATTTACAGGGGATCAACAGAAGAATACAGAATTAAATCAGCAATTTAGAGTACAAGAAAGCAAAAAACACCTATTCTGAACAGAAGAAAACAGAATCCAAAAAAATGAAGATAGTGTAAGGAGTCTACGAGACAATACGTAGTCATAGCATAACTTACTTATATAACATAAACATCAATGAATATTGATTTAACCAAAATTTGTGCTATAATCCTATAGGGAGATAGAGTAGCAATAATATGGATAGTGTGATACAAGTGCAGTGGTAGATTCTTAATTTTAATATGTCAATAAATAGATAATGACTAGAATAGAAAAAATAGCCACATAGGCACTTTATGTGGAAATAGAAAAAAACTAATATAATCCAAAGTATTTGTCTCTGAAAGGGAGAACTTGGAAGTGGGAAGGTGGGACAGGGAACTGCCATCTTTAATTGTAAGCTTTGCGGTATTTCAATAAAAGTGGATATGAAATTTAATAAAAAATAAAAAGTGTTTATGTGGCAAATATGTAGGGATTGGCAACACTGCGTGCAATGTCGGTGTGAATGTAAAATGATACAAACACTGTAGAAAACAGTATGAGGTTTCCTCAAAAAATTAAAAATAGAATAACCATATCATCTAGCAATTCCACACAAAAGAATTGAAAGGAGAGTCTTGAATGGATATCTGTACACACACGTTCATAGCAGTATTATTTGCAGTAGCTAAAATGTAGTGGTGTTTGCTGATAGATGAATGAATAAGCAAAATGTGGTATACACAGACAATAGAATATTACTTAGCCTTTAAAAAGAAATTTTTTTATTTGAGAGAGAGAAAGGTGGGGGTGACAGAAACATCAATTTATGGTTCCATCTATTTATGCATTCATTGGTTGATTCTTACATGTGCCCTGACCAAACATCAAACCTGTAACCTTGGTATAGTGGAACGATACTCTAACCAACAAAGCTACCTGGCTACTGACTAAAAAGAAGTAAATTCTGACATATACTACAACATGGACGGACCCTGAGGACATTATACTAAATGAAATAAGCAAGTAAAGAAACAAACACTATATGATTCCATTTTTACGAGGTACCTAGAGTAGTAAAAATCAAAAACTTAAAGTATTGTAGAATGGTGCTTGCCAGGAGTTGAAATAAGGAGAAATACAGACTTATTGTTTAATGTTATAGCATTTCAGCTTTACAACATAAAAAGAGTTCTGGAGATGAATGGTGGTAATGGTTGCAGAACATATAAATGTACTTAAATGAAATGAATGGCAAACTTAAAAATGTGTAGCTTATTAAGACGGTAAATTTTATGTTATGTGCATGTTACCATCACAAGCTTTTATTTTTTATTTTTTCAATTTTAGTTTTATTTTTTAAGTTATTTCCTTTTATTTATTTATTTATTTATTTATTTATTTATTTATTTTGTTGCTGTTCAAGTACAGTTGTCTCCATTTTCCCTCCACCACTTTCCCCCACCACCCCACCCCAACCTCCCACCCTCAACCCTTCCCCTCTCTGGCTTTGTCCATGGGTCCTTTATATATTTTCCTTCACTAACCTTCCCCTTCTTTCCCCCATTCCCCCTCTCCCATCCCTCCTCCCCTCTGGTTGCTGTCCACATATTCTTTGTCTCAATGTCTCCAGTTATATTTTGCTTACTTGTTTTGTGGATTAGGTTCCACTTACAGATGAGATCATATGATATTTGTGTTTCACCACCTGCTAAGTTACTTCACTTAGCATAATGCTGTCCAGTTCCATCCATGCTGTTGCAAAGGGTAGGAACTCCTTCTCTCTTTCTGCTGTGTAGTATTCCATTGTGTAAATGTACCAGTTTTATGATCCACTCATTTAATGAAGGGCACCTAAGCTGCTTCCAGCAGCTGGCTATTGTAAATTGTGCTACTAAGAACATTGGAGTGCACAGGTTCTTTTGAATTGGTGTTTCAGGATTCTTATGGGACAATCACAGGAGTGGAATTGCCAGGTCAAACGGCAGTTCCATTTTTAGTTTTCTGAAGAAATTCCATTATGTTTTCCACAGTGGTTGCATCAGTCTGCATTAACACCAACAATGTACTAGGGTTCCCTTTTCTCCACAACCTCACCAGCAATCATTTTGTTGGATTTGGTTATAATGGTCATTCTGACCAATGTGAAGAGGTATCTCATTGTGATTTTAATTTGTATCTCTTTGATGGCTAGTGATGGTGAGCATCCTTTCATATGTCTCTCAGCCCTCTGCATGTCCTCTTTGAAGAAGTGCCTATTCAGGTCCTTTGTTGATTTTTTAAATGGGTTGTTTGCCTTCCTTGAGTGGAGTTGTATGAGTTCTTTATATATTTTGGAGTTCAAACCCTCACCCGAGATATCACTGGCAAATACATTTTCCGATACAGTTGGTTCTATTTTTGTTTTGCTAATGTTTTCTTTAGTCATGCAGAAGATTTTTATTTTGATGAGATCCCATTTGTGCATTCTTTCCCTTATATCCCATGCTCTAAGGCATATCGGCGAAAATACTGCTGTGTTGAATATCTGAGATTACCTGCCTATATTCTTCTAGGACTTTCATGATATCACGACTTATATTTAAGTATTTTATCCATCTTGAGTTTATTTTTGTGCACAGAATAAGTTGGTGGTTAAGTTTCATTTTTTTGCATGTCGCTGACCAGATCTCCCAATTCCATTTCTTAAAGATTCTATTTTTACTCCATTTTATGCTTCTACCCCCTTTGTCAAATATTAATTGACTATAGAGACTTGGGTTCATTTCTTGGCTCTCTATTCTGTTCCATTGATCTATGTGTTCTGTTCTTATGCCAGTACCAGACTATTTTGATTACCTTGGCCTTGTAATATAGTTTGATATCAGGTATGGTGATCCCTACTACTTTGTTCTTCTTTCTCAAAATTGCTGCAGCTTTCTGGGTCATTTATGGTTCCACATAAATTTTTGAAATGTTTGTTCTGTATCTGTGAAATATGACATTGGTATTTTAATAGGGATTGCAATGAATCTATGACTTGCTCTGGGTAGTATGGACATTTTGATGAAGTTAATTCTTCCCATACATAAACATGGTATATGCTTCCATTTATTTGAGTCTTCCTTAATTTATTTCTTCAGTGTTGTGCAGTTTTCTGAGTACAGGTCTTTTACCTCCTTCATTAGGTTTATTCCTAGGTACTTCATTGTTCTTGTTACTTTATCAAATAGGATTTATTTCCTGATTTCTGTTTGTTATTTCATTGTTGGTGTACAAAAATGCATTCAATTTCTGAATATTGACTTTGTATCCCGCTGTATTGCCAAATTCGTTTGTTAGGACCAATAGTTTTCGGTTCAGTATACATAATTTTCTCTGTACACTATAATGTCATCTGCAATGAAAGTTTTACTTCCTCCATTCCAATCTGGATGCCTTTTATTTCTTTTTCTTGTCTGACCACTGTGGCTAGGACTTCCAATACTATGTTGAACAGAAGTGCTGTAAGTGGACACCATTGTCTTGGTCCTGATCTTAGTGGGAAAGCTTTTAGTTTTTGTCCATTGAGTATCATCTTGGCTGCAGGTTTCTCATATGTAGGCTTTATTAATGTGAAGTATGCTCCATCTACTCCCATTTTGCTGAGTGTTTTTTATCATAAATGGGTGCTGTACCTTATCAAATGCTTTTTCTGCATCCATTGATAAGATCATGTGATTTTTGTCTTTCATTTTGATTATGTGATATATTACATTTATTGATTTGTGAATATTGTACCATCCTTGCATCCCTGGGATAAATCCCACTCAGTCGTGGCGTATGATCTTTTTAATGTATTGCTGGATGCAGTTTGCCAATATTCCATTGAGGACTTCAGCATCTATGTACATCAGCAATATTGGTCTGTAGTTTTTGTTTTCCTTGTGTCTTTATTGATTTGGGGATTAGGCTGATGCTGGCTTCATAGATAGAGTTTGGGAGTCTCCCCTCTTCTTGGATTTTTTGGAATAGTCTGTGAAGGATAGGGGTTAGCTCTTCCTTAAATGTTTGGTAAAATTCTCCTGTGAAACCATCCAGTACAGGGCTTTTGTGTGACAGGAGCTTTTTGATTACTGCTTCAATTTCACCAGCTGGTATTGCTTCTGCTTCTTGTTCATTCAGTTTCAGAAGACTGTATTTTTCTAGAAATTTGTCCATTTCATCCAGGTTTCCAAATTTCATGGCATACAGTTGTTTGTAGCAATTTCTTAGAGTCCTTTGCATTTCTGTGGTATCAGTTATAATCTCTTCTCCTTCTATTCTGATTTGGTTTATTTGGATCCTCTTTCTTTTTTTATTGATGAGTCTGCTTAACTGCTTGTCAATTTTGTTTATCTTCTCAAAGAACCAGCTCCTAGATTTATCAATCCTCAGAATTGCTCTTTTACTCTCTCTGTTGTTTAATTCTGCTCTGATCTTATTTCCTTCCTTCTCCTCACTCTGGGCTTGTTTGTTGTTGTTTCTCCAGTTCTTGTAGATGTAGTGTTAGTTGAAATGTTTCTTTTTTACGTAGGCCTGCATTGCTATGAACTTCCCTCTCAAGACTGCATATGCTGTGTCCCAAAAGTTTTGGATTGTTCTGCATTCACTTTCCTTTATTTCCAGGAACTTTTTGATTTCTTCCTTGATCTCATTGTTAATTCACTCATTGTTCAAAAGCATGCTATTCAGTCTCCATGAATTTGAATATTTTTGAATTTTTCCTTGAGGTTGGTTTCTACTTTTAAGCCCTTGTTATCCGAGAAAATGCCTGATATGATTTCAATTTTGTTCGATTTGTTGAGGTGTGTTTTGTGTGCTATCATGTGGTCTATCTTTGAAAATGTTCCATTTGCATTTGAAAAGAATGTGTATTTTGCTTCTTTGGCTTTAACTGATACTTTGACCTAATGTATCATTTAGTTCCACAATATCCTTACTGATATTTTCAAAGATCTATCCATTGTTGACAGTGGGGTGTTAAAATCCCCTATATAATTGTGTTGCTATCTGTAGCTTTCTTGAAGTCCTCCAAGATTTTCTTTATATATTTGAGTGTTGCTATTTTGGGTGCATATATGTTCACAATATTTATGTCTTTTTTAAAAAAAATATTTATTTATTTATTTGTTTTTAGACAGAGGGGAATGGTGGGAGAAAGAGAGGGAGAGAAACATCAATGTGTGGTTGCCTCTCACACACCCCCTACTAGGGACCTGGCCTGCAATCCAGGCATGTGCCCTGACTGGGAATCAAACCAGCAACCTTTTGGTTTGCAGGCCAGTGCTCAATCCACTGAGCCACACCAGCCAGGGCAATATTTATGTCTTGATGGATTCTTCCCTTGAATATTATGAAGTGTCCTTCTGTGTCTCTTTATGGCCTTTGTTTTGAAGTCTGTTTTGTCTCATGTAAGTATTGCTACTGTAGCTTTTTATCCTCTGTTCATTTGCTTAGAATATTTTTTTCCAACCCTTCACTTTCAGTCTGTGTAGGTCTTTTGTTCTAAAGTGGGTCTCTTGTAAGCAGCATATGTGCTTCGTCATGTTTTCTTACCCATTCAACTACTCTATGCCTTTTGATTGAGCATTTAATCCATTTACATTTAAGGTTATTATTGATAGATACTTATTCATTGCCATCTTACCTACTGTGTACCTATATTCCTCTCTCTCTCACTCTTTTTCTTCCTCTTCTTAAAGCAGTTCCTTTCACATATCTTGCAATGCAGGTTTGGTGGAGGTGTATTTTTTGAGCCTTCTTTTGTCTGGGAAGCTCCTTATTTCACCTTCCACTTTCATTGAGAGCCTTGCTGGGTAGAGTAGTCTTGGTTGCAGTCCTTTGGTTTTCATTACTTGGAATATTTCTTGTCATTCTCTTCTGGCTTGAAGTGTTTCTGTTGAGAAGCCAGCTGCCAGCCTTACCAGGGCTCCTTTGTATGTTACTTCCTGTTTCTTCCTTGCTACCTTTAAGATTCTGTCTTGGAATTTTGCCATTTTAATTATGGTATGTCTTGAGTGGGACTCTTTTGGTTTCTCTTGATTGGGACCCTTGGGCTTCCTGGACTTGTGTGGCTTTTTCTCTCATCAACTTAGGGATGTTTTCCATCATTACTTTTTCAAACAGGTTTCTATTCCTTGTTCCTCTTCTTCTCCTTCTGGTATCCCTAGTATATGGGTATTATGACTCTTCATGTTGTCCTGCAGTCCCTTTTAACCCCTCTTCATTCTTTTCTGAATCTCTTTTCCTTGTTTTGTTCTTTCTGGGAGTTTTTTTCTACTTTTCCTCCAGATCACTGATTCCATCCTCTGCTTCATTGAGCCTGCTTTTGATTCCTTCTATTGTGCTCTTCAATTCAGAAAATGTATTCTTCATTTCCTCTTGGCCCTTGTTGATTGTCCTTTTTTATACTGATATAGTTTGCAGTAAGTTCCTCATAGTTTCCCTACATAGTTTTTGGTAATTCACACTGAGCTCATTGAGCTTCATTGTAACCATTGTTTTGAACTCAATATCTGATAGTTTACCTGCCTCTATTTAATTAATCATGCTTTCTTGAGGATTCCTCCTATCTTTTCGATTGGGGGTTGTTTCATTATCTTCCCATTATTTCTGAGACTCTTCTTGTTTGCTTCTGCTTCTTAAATTGATCTGGTTTGACTTCCTGGTTTTGAGATATAAACTTCTATGATAGAGGACCTGTGAGATTCAGTGGTGCAGTCTCCCTGATCTTCTGAACTTGATGCTATGCCATTTATGCTGGTTCTCTGGATGTAACTGTCTTTTGATTATTGTTGGGTCATCCTTTGATGGGTCCTTCTCGCTAGCTGGTTAGGACTGAGGGTCACTCCACCTACCATGTCTTGTGTGCTTTTGTGCAGGAACTGCCAGAACAAAACCAAAAAACCCAGGCAACTAACCCATACCCACAAAAGTAACTGCCCCCAATCCCAATATGAACAGGAAATGAACCATATTAATAAGGGTGAAATGAAATTAAGACTCTCATATGAAAGGAGAGTAGATATGAGACAACCTACTGAAAGAAAAATGATTTTGAGAGGGTAGAGGAAGGAGCACTAATAAGAGTTGGTAGTTGGAACAATGCAAAGAAAGTAAAATTTACATCTTGAGTAAAAAGGGGAATGAAGAATGTGAAATGGAGTATGAGAAGGGAAGCGTATAGTATTGGGTTTAAACAGATATTAAAATAAAGTGACAGAAAGAAAAAGGAAGAAAATAAGTAAATAAATAATAAAAATACAGGAGCCAAATTGGAGAGAAAGATCCACCACAGCACTATCAACAACAGACAAGCTAAATTTAATATAGGTGGTATGGGAATAAGAGGGAAAAAAGAAACAAAGAAAAACTTAAGAGATATCTAGAGGATGGGAAGTGATTTTGAAATGATAGAGAGAGAATATCAAGAGTGAGGAGCAAAAACCAGGGTAAGACAGGGAAAAACTTAAATTTGAGACAAAAGGAAAAAGAAAAAAAAGGAGGTGAATAAAGAAATATAAAAGGGTAGGATAAAAGAGAAATAGAAGAAATAAAGGGAAAAAACAGGCTAAGACAGGGCAAAATTAAAAATTTGAGAAAAAAAGAGTAGGAGGGGGACAAGTAAAATTTGAGATTTGAAATACAAAATTAGTGAAGATCTAGAAATCAAATAGAAAAAATGCAATCAAAATTAGTGAAGATCTAGAAATGCAAATCCATCTACAACTAAGTAGCAAAGATTATTAAAGATGGAGAGAGAATGAGGATATTTAAGAGTGGGGAAAAAAGGATGTGAGGTGATCACTGACAAGAAAATTGGTTTTGTGTGTCTGAACAGGGGAGAAATAGTAAGAGTGAGGAATGGAAACAAGTTGTAGCAAGAAGGAAAACAAAATTTAAAATGAAAATAATGAGATGAAAGAAGAATGTAAAATGATGTAAGAGGAGGGGCAAAATATGTGAATTCAAATAAACTATAGTATAAAATCTAGTGACTCAATATGCACAAACTTGCTAGACAACAAATGAATGTTAAAAAGCTATGCAGGAAAGAAAATATCACAAATCATGGAGAAGAGAGCTCAGTGGATTTCATTTCGGTAGCCTCTAGTATTTACCACTGTTTTTTTCTTTCTGGACCTGCCTCTGGTGATGTCAGATGTTGACACCATCTGACCTTAGTCAGCCAGTTAGAGACTTCCGGGGATCTACTATCTCTAGCTGTCTCCTTCAGTTGTTAATCTGGTCATTCTACACTTAGTAGTCTGGCTTATGTACCATAGGGTTGGATGAACCCCTCCTGGGGTCAAGGCTATTGTTTCCCTGCAAGATGCTGCTGGGAGGGGAGTGCTCTACCTGAGTAGGATGGCCACTGCCCTATAGGGAACTCAGCTGCAGCAACCTGGTGGCTACTTTCTCAGTTCTCTCCCAAAACATCTGTCCCCAGTCTCTCCTCAAGCATCTCTAGTCCCCTCTGTATCCCACCCCCCTTTGCCAGCTTATCTGTCTGTGGCTGACTCCAGTTATTAATCTAGTCACTCTGCACTCAGCAGTCAGGCTTAAGCACGAGAGGACATGGCAGAATACTTCCTGGCAGTGGGGCTATTGTTTCCCCTTAGGCTGCTGCCACTCAGAGGAGTGGTCTGCCTGAGCAATGATGGCTGCTGCTGTATGGGAGATGATTCAGCACCAAGATCCCAGCATCTAGTCTCTCAGTTCTCTCCCCAAAGCTTCTGTCACCAGTCTTTCCTCAGGTGTCTCCAGCCCTGCCTGTCCCTGCCTTTGCCAGAGCCCAGGATAAGTGCCTACAAGTGAAAATTTGTGCATTGGCCCTTTAAATGGCTCTTTGTGTCTCCAGGGGTCCATCTCTGGCAAAGAGCAACCCTGCCACATTTTGCTGCTGGTTGCTATCTGTGTACTTTTTGGGCTATGGTGCTCTAGGCTGGGGATCCCAGCTTAGGGTTTAGACACCACACTTCTCAGGGGGATCCAAGTGGTCACTCAATTATCCCTCTGGTGCCAATGCCTGCGGGTGCCCAGCCAGCCCTCTCAAGTCTCCACCATACTCCTTACCAGACAGGTTGTGCTGAAGCTGCTTCTTCTGTCTGTCCCAGGTTATAAGGCCACAATTATTTTAATTAGAGGGAAGTACAGTGAAATTTTCCTAGTTAAAATTACCATGTGAGACCAGATTCAAGACATTATCAATTTTCTTCAACAATGATAAATTTGTCTGGTTCTGTTTAGAAATAAATCAATTAGAGTGGCATTGTGATCCCTCTCCTTGATGTACTAGTTATTCACACTGAATCATTTAAAACTGATGATTTCATTTGTGAGCAAATGACCCTGCACTGTAACAGGTTAAATCTTAAGTCTTTCAAGTAAGCTAAAGTATAAATTCGCTGGTTCTTAAGGATGACCCATAAATTAAGCAGTTCTGGAAATCCTGAAGGTTCAAGAGGAAAAAAATGTGCCCATATAAAATCCACCTAGAACATCTGAAAAAAAATCTGATATGATTAAGGAACATAGGCATGGTTCTAAGCCAATGTTTTATTTATTTGAACTTTAAAACGCCTACTTTAAAATTGGAAACAAAATAACTCAGGACCACATCAAAATTAATGAGACGAAATAAGAGATATATTTTAGGCCAAACCATAAGGGGGGACTGAAAATAAAACAGTTACCTAATATATGAAGAAATAAAACATCTTTTTTATTTTATTTTTGATTTTAGAGAGAGGGGAAGGAGACAAGAAAGATGGAGGGAAATACAGATGTGAGAGAGAAACATTAATTGGCTGTCTTCTGTACACATTCCAACTGGGGACCACACCTGCAATGCAGGCATGTACCCTGACCAAGAAATGAACTGGCGACATTCCAGTTTGAGGGCCAACACTCAACTCACTGAGCCACACCAGTAGGGCAAGAAATAACTCCTCTATGAGGATGCATAAGAAATACAGAAAAAGACTGACTTCTGGCCAAGATGGACACATAGGTGGACATACTGTGTCTCCTCTCATAACCAAAATTAAGGACAACAAAGATTTAAAAACAAGAAAACAACCAGAACTCATAGAAAATTGAACTGTATGGAAGTCCAACAACCATTCATCAGGACCAATAAGAGGGGCGGAGTCGCGGCAGGAAAAAATGGAGGTGTAGACCAGGCATGCAGGCAGCAGTGGCTGGCAGATCCCAGGCACACAGGTGGCAGCTAGCAGACCCCGGGCACAGGGTGGCAACTGTGCAGACCCAGTGAGGCCATGCAAGGTGGCTGGCTGACCAGGTGGTCCCACATTTGCGTGCACATAATCCAGGCTAGGGGGAAGCAGAGGAAGGGACTGGAATCCGAGAGAGAGCTGAGCAAGCACCATTGTTCCCTCTTGGACCCTGCCCCCACATACAGCGTCACTACCCAGAAACTGGGCTGCCTCGCCCTGGGGAACACCTAAGGCTCCACCCTTCACTATGTAACAGCCGCGACCTGACCCCCCCCAAAAAATGGCTCAAACCAGAGAACAAATCAAAGCTTCAGAGCCAAGTCATCTAAGCAACCAAGAGATAGCCAACCTATCAGATGCACAGTTCAAAGCCCTGGTGATCAGGATGTTCGCAGAATTGGTTGATTTTGCTCACAAATTAGATGAACAAATGAAGGCTACAATAAGTGAAATGAAGGAAAACACACAGGGAACCAATAGAGATGGGAGAAAATCTGGGACTCAAATCAATGGAGTGGACCAGAAAGAAGAAAGAAACAACCAAACAGAAAAGAAGGAAGAAACAAGAATTCAAAAAAAATGAGGAGAGGCTTAGGAACCTCCAGGACATCTTTAAACGTCCCAACATCCGAATTATAGGGGTACTGGAAGGCAAAGAAGAAGAGCAACACGTGGAAAACTTATTTGAACAAATAACAAAGAACTTCCCCAATCTGGCGAAGGAAATAGACTACCAGGAAGTCCAGGAAGCTCAGAGAGTCCCAAAGAAAGTAGACCCAAGGAGGAACACACAAAGGCACATCATAATTCCATTAGCCAAGATTAAAATGAGGGAGAGAATTCTAGAAGCAGCCAGGGATAAGGGGACAGTCATCTACGAAGGAATTCCCATCAGACTGTCAGCTCACTTCTCAAAAGAGACCTTACAGGCAAGAAGGGGCTGGAAAGAAGTATTCCAAGTCATGAAAGGCAAGGACCTACATCCAAGATTGCTCTATCCAGCGAAGCTATCATTTAGAATGGAAGGAAAGATAAAGTGCTCCTCAGATAAGGTCAAGTTCAAGGAGTTCATCATCACCAAGCCCTTATTATATGAAATGTTAAAGGGACTTATCTAAGAAAAAGAAGATAAAAAATATGAACAGTTAAAAGACAGCAAACTCACAGGTATTAACAACCACACCTAAAACAAAAGCAAACTAAGCAAACAATAGAACAGGAACAGAAACACAGAAATGGAGATCATATGGAGGGTTAGCAACAGGGAAGTGGGAGGAGGAGAGAGGGGGAAAGGTACAGAGAATAAGTAGCATAGACAGTAGGTAGAAAATAGACAGGGGGGAGGGCAAGAATAGTGTGGGAAATGTAGAAGCTAAAGAACTTATGACACATGGACATGAACTAAAGGTGGGGAATGTGGGTGGGAGGGGGTGTGCAGGGTGGAGGGGAATGATGAGGAAATATGGGACAACTGTAATAGCATAATCAATAAAATATATTAAAAAAGAAAAACAGAAAAGTAACTAAATGTAATAACATTTTAAACATTGAAAAACATTATTAAGGGAAAAAAGGAAAAATTATAAAAGGAAAACTACAAGGCTAATAAAAATAATAATGTATAAAAGAATCCCTTAAAGCATATATATATGATCTTAAGATTTCATTCATTTACTGATCTAATATTTTTCAGCACACACTATGTGCCAACCACTGTTTTAGGAACTTAAGATTTAGTCAGAGTAAGTGATCATTTTTATTACCTTAAGGATATGTAAGGGGGAGTTACTGACCAGAAGGGGGCATGAAATTCCTAGAAATGTAATATAACTTGACTTGAGTGTTCCTGACCTGGGTATATACTTGTATGTAAACATTCATTGACCTGCACACTTATGATTTGTGCATTTTAGTATATGTAAGTTGTATATCCCATTTTTTGTGAAAGCTCATTTGTATTGCCTTTCATGGCTGCTAACTGTTCTTTTTTATATGACTTCAATTTGAATTCAAAGAACCTTAAAACAAATTTCTGGCAGAGCCAGAGTGCTACAGATCCCACTGTGATGAGAGATGTTTAAAATAACCCAAAAGGAGAAAAGAGATGAAAATTACTAGGCAAATACTAAATTAAATCATTGGGTTCTACTCATCAAGAGATAGCTCAAAAATATTAGCTGAATTTTTTTAATGCTTATTTCTGTTAGCCAGACAATTATGCTGCCAGATATGAACCTAACCATTTTTCTCTATATCAGAGTTTCTCAGTAGCCATTGATGTATAAACATCACAGTTTTCGCCATGCACTAGTAAGTTATTTAATTTTTTCTCACCTTTATCTTTATTAGCATTATCTAATAAAAATCCATGAATTTACTGGTTTGGCCACAGGCTGCAGTTTTTCCTAATATACATAAAAATGCTTAACTCCAAAAATTAGAAGTGTTCATCACTATACAGGTGAAAGTCATCTCACATCACCATACTAAATACTGGGAAACCTAGCCACAACTGCTTTCATTC
The DNA here is from genome assembly GCA_004027475.1 of Anoura caudifer. NCBI lineage: Eukaryota > Metazoa > Chordata > Mammalia > Chiroptera > Phyllostomidae > Anoura > Anoura caudifer. Next base: position 46,647 of record PVKU01006661.1, read on the forward strand.
CTTTGTCCACACTCTCAACACATTTACTTTCCATGTTCTGACATAGCAACATGAGATAATAAATATTAGTAAACCTGAATGGTGAAGATGGCAGCATAGGTAAACACAGATCACTTCTTCACACAACCACATCAAATTACAATTAAACTATAGAACAACCATTACAGAACTGCCCGAAATTGAGCTAAATGGAAGTTCTACAACCACAGAATTAAAGAAACTACATCAAGACTGGTAAGAGGGGCAGACACATGGAATGGGCTGGCCCTATTCCCACTGTGGCGCATACAAATTGGGAGGGATTTATCGAAATAAGGGGTCCCAACCGCACACCAGACACCACAGCCCAGGGTTCCAGCACCAGGAAGATAATTCCTCATAACTTCTGGCTGTGAAAAACAGTAGATGTTGAGGCTGAGGAAACAGAAACTGCTGGATTCCCAGGCAGTTCCTCTTAAAAGGCCCATGTATCCACTTCCTGGACTCCCTCTGAGGTTCAGCACTGGAGACATATGGGGAGGAACTGAATTGACCAGCATCAGGGCAATAGCTGAAGGGCAGATTTCTCACAGGCAGAAGTGCTAACAGAGGCTATTGTTCCTTTATGAGCCCTACCCCCACAAAAGCTGAGAGCCACAGAGCCAGCAATAGGGAGCCATATATAAGACTCCACCAACCTGGCTCACACTGTTTGCCCTACTCTGGTGATTGTCTGAGGCTCCGCCCCACCCAACTTCAAGCCCACCCAAGCTGTTTCAGTTGCTTTTCCATACAAATAGCTTGTCTTGCTTCATGCTTCATTTTTCTCAAACATGCAGTAACTGGTGTCAGCAAGCCTCATACCCATTGCTGAGTGGCCCTAGGCCAGGCAGTAGCAGCAGCTGGCCTTGGTTCACAGCCTGGCCTCCCTTGGGCACCTCTAAGCCCAGCACAAGTAGCAGCCATCTGCAGACCACTTTATAGCTTTTGCTGGGTGGCCCCGAATGGAACACAGGTGGTAGCTTACCTTGACTTTCACTTCCAGGAAGCCCCTGTGCCATTGCACCTAGTGGACAGCTACAGACTACATCAGAGCACCACCACCCAACCATCTACATAAGTGACACACTCAGGTGCAAACTCAGCAAGCACCAGAGCCCTGGTGAAATAAGCTCTGCTCTGTGGAGTGAGCCCCCTACACAGCTGATCCTTCACAGTGGTTGGAGGTTGGTGGTCAGTTGTCATAGCCAGTCATTGCAGCCAACAGGCCTGGGAAAACACTTTCCATTGATGTGCTAACAGCAATCATGGCTCAACTACAACAGGAGGGTGTAACAGCTGGACCCTGCAGGACACCTAGTACATTAGGCCACTCTATCAAGCCTTGTAGCAGCTTTACCTAACACAAAACAAACACAGTGAGGCTGCCAAAATGCAGAGACAAAGGAACACGGCTTAATGAAGGAACAGAACATAACTTCAGAAAAAGAACTAAACAAAATGGGAACAAGTGATCTACTAGATGCAGAATTCAGGACATTGGTTATACGGATGCTCAATGAATTCAGGGGAAGAGCAGATGAACTCAGAGAGAAAGAATTATTCAAAAGAATAAAAAAGGACATGGAAACCATAAAAAAAACGCAGCCAGAAATGAAAAATACACTAAAATGTAGAACAATTTACAGATAATCAACAGTAGAGTAGATGAAGTTGAGAATCAAAGCAACAATTTTTAATGTAAGAAACCAAAACACCTATTTAGAACAGCAAGAAAAAAAAAAGAATAAAAAAAAAAAGAAAATGAGGATAGTGTAAGGCACCTTTGGGACAACTTCAAGCGTATCCCAGCATTTGCATCATGGAGGTGCCAGAAAGAGAAGAGAGAGAGCAAGAATTTGGAAAGAAATTTGAAAAAAATAATGACAGAAAATTCCCCTAACTTGGTGAAGGCAAGAAACAAACAAGTCCAGGAAAGGCAGAGAGTTCCAAACAAAATGAACCCCAAAAGGCCTACATCAAGACACATCATAATTAAAATTCCAAAGGTTAAACATAAAGAATCTTAAAAGCAGCAAGAGAAAAGCAGTTAGTTACTAACAAAGGAGTTCTCACACGACTGTCAACTGATTTCTCAAAAGATACTTTGCAGGCTAGAAAGGAATGGCAAGAAATATTCAAAGCAAAAATAAAACACAAGGACCTACAATACAGTAAGAATATGACAAGTGATCTCTACCTCAATTATCATTTGGATCTAATATTGAAGTTGCTTCCTATGGAGCCCCTGCTTCATATTATCTCACTATCAAATGGAGGATCTGTGGTCAAAGGAATGATCAGTACGAAGATTAAAAAAATCTAAAAATATATACTGGAAGAGCTGACTGGCAGTTCTATTTATCTTACTGATCTAATAATCTACTGCAGTCTTTATAAAGCAAATGTAGGAGCAGAATCAAAGCAATGACCAATGCTACCAAGGACTTGGACCATAATCAACCTATACTAATAACTTAAAATGGGGAAGCTATTTACTAACCACCTCTACCTCATCACATACCTGGTTTCTAAAATTCTAAGTTATGTCCAGTGAAAAATTTAGAAATGTCTTTTAAAAAAGAAATATGATTTCAATAAGAAGAAAAACTAAGAGGTCTCTTCAGAAGTTATCCAGCCATGTAATAAGAAAAATAAAGACATTTATTGAATAAGATACAAGATAAAAGAAACACTGTATATAGGACAATGACACCTCATTCCCCTTCAAAGTAGGCACCTTGGGACCTCACGCTGTCCTCCCAATCACTATCAGCTGCCCCATTATATTTACCTGAATCTCATCGACAGTCTGAAATCTCTTCCCTTTCAAAGGTTACTTTAGTTTTAGGAAAAGCCAGAAGTCACAGAGTGACAAATCTGAGCTGTAGTGGGGCTGAGTCACCTGGGTGATTTCATGTTTCATCAAAGAGCCTGCATGAGACATGATGCATGAGTGGGTGCATTGTTATGATTAAGCTGCCAATCACCAGTTGCCCTTAGCTGCAGCCTTCTGGGTTATCTGAAATTTTCACGAAGAAATGCTCAAGCTTAATGCAAAATTTGATGCAGATTTGTTGCTCTACTAGGTCATTTTGAATGCGACAGCCACACAGTACACATGCTCACTCAACAGCATCTACTGCCCTCACTGACTAGTAAAGTCATCATTGTTCACGTACATGCATTCCAGTCCACTCTCCTTGGCTGCCAAGTTACATCAATGTTGCAAAAACCATTCTCATTATATTAACGATGGCTGGACTTTTTCCAGACAGACCTGGTGCTATGCATATATTTCTACTGTAGCCTAGGATTTATTATTCACAATAACAAGTTATTAAAGTGCAATACTCAAGATTCCTCAACATTTCTAGTATGTGAAATGTAAAATGATACAAATTAAATAGAAAATAAAGACTTTGTCCAGGAAAGCATACTATTTAATTAGAAGAACCAAAAAGACACATTAAACAAAATACTGATAAATTAAAACCGCTGTATAATTGAATACATGTTACATTTACCTTTTCTCTTATTTTTATTCTAAAGAATGGCAGTTTAAGAATAGGAAAATGAAAGCATCTGGGTGCTGTTTTGAAACCAAGAATTATATTCCTTAACCAGGATTTTTTACTTCCATTTACATGTAGTCAAAAACAAAATGAAATGCAATCTGTATCTAAAACTTTTCTTCAATTCAATATGTTCCCCCTAAGCACACACTATAGTTTTGGCAACTGCCAGTAGAGCTACTCAAATATTCATGCAAAAGACTACTTAGGCAAGACTATAATGTTTCTGTTAAAGAGAGACAGAAAAAGGAGGAAAAAAATATGACTTTAACATAAAAGTGTTTCAATTTCATTTCCTGTCAAGTTTTAGACTTGGTATTTAGACACTTAGCTTCTGGTACACACTTTTGCTACTGCAGCTCCAATTTAGCTAACTTCTCAAACATCATACAGATGTACCATGGGAACCTAGAGTTGTTTACTAACAGTGATAGAGAGACAAAGGAAGAACATCAATTGCTAAGCCCTTCTAGCCAGCTGAAAGTACTTAGCATTTTCCTTAATACAAACAATATCTGTCCTAGAAAGTACAAGCCCTTGCTGAGGACAATATCTTTGAAAGGAGAAACAAAAACAAACAAAAAGCAACAACACAAACACAAGCAACCAGAGCAAGAGAATAAATAAAACAAAGATTTTTTTTTTCTATTTTCAAAAAGATGTTGGGTTGGGGGATATACACTACCTCCAAAACATATTATAAAAATAGAGTAGGCCCTGGTCAGGTAGCTCAGTTGGTTAGGGCACCTACCCAATTCACTAAGGTTGCGGGTTCAATCCCATCAGGGCACATTGAAAATCAACCAATGAATGCATAAAAAGTGGAACAAACTGATGTTTCTCTTTCTCTCTGCCTCCCCCACTTCCTCTCTCTCTAAATTAAAAAAATAAAATAGAGTAAAAGTGTGATATTGGCATGCCTCAAATATATCAACAAAAAAGAATAGGTAGTCTAGAAATGGAACACACATACACGGTCAATTAATTTGCAATAAAGGCACCAAGAAAACCCAATAGAATAGGCACCAATGGAAAACAATACGATTTTCAATAAAAAATGGATATTCATTTAAAAAAAAAATCTTGAGATGCTTGTCTCACATCAGCCAGGGACAAAGTAACTCCTCGTTTATCCTAGGTTGGCTTTTGGTCTGTACCCATGCCTGGTTCATGCCTTGGACACATGGGGAAAAAAAAAACCAAACCTTCACTCTAACACTAAACACAAAAATTAACTCAAAATGATTCACAGACCTAAATATAAAAGTTATAAAACTTATAAACACTCATAAAACTTTTAGAATAAAACATGAGAGAAAATCTTCACTAACTTGGGATGGGCAAAAATTTTTTAGGCAACTAAAAACCCAAAGCATGAAAGAAAAAACAGGTATGCTAGACTTCATAGAAATTAAAAGCTTCTCCTCTTCAAAAGCAGACTGAAGAAAATGAAAGCACAAGCCAAGTAGAAAATAGGCACAATACATACATCTAACAAACAGCTGTGGTCCAAAATATCTAAAGAACTCTTAAAAGTTAACAATAAGAAAACAAAATTTTTCAAACAGATAAAATATTTAAACAATTTACAAAAAAATGATAAAAATGATCAATAAACACATGAAAAAATGTTCAATACCACTGGTCATCAGTGTGATGCATGTGAAAAACCACAGTAAGACACTACTACATAACCAACTGAATGCCTAAAAATATTTAAACTGACAATATAAGTGTTGACAATGATGGGAGGAAATTGAAATTCTCATATATTGTTGGTCGGAATGTAAAATAGTACACCCACTCCTAGGTATTTACCCAAGAAAAATGGAAAATGTCCACTCAAAGAGTTGTGCATGGATTTTTTCATAACAGCTTTATTTGCAACAACCAAAAACTAGAAACAAGTCAAATGTCTATTAATAGGCGAATGGACAAATTGTAGTATACTCATTCATAACAACGGAACAATCTTTCCTTTTAGTTGCCAGACAACAACATAGTCTAAACTTCCATTTAGATGAATTCTGAGAACAGACAAAACAATATATAGTGGACATTATCCAGATCATTGTTGCCTGGGGAAGAGTTGGGAATATATGGAGGGAGAAATACTAAATGGAAAAGTGCACAAGGGTTTTGGAGACTGAGGAAAATGTTCTGTATCTTGATGGTGGCAGCAGTTACATGGGTATATAGCTTTGTCAAATGCATCAAATTATATCTGAATAAAATAGTTTTCTTTTTTCTTTTTATGTGACTGACATTGGCAGGTTAAATGTAGAGAGCAAGAAAGGAAAGACTACAGAAATAGTGAAACACACAATGACATTGTAAAAGCAATTCTAGCACAGTTAAAACTAGGAATATAATGACGAATGTATTTAATTCCATCTATAAAATGGTAATAATAACTCACAGGATAGCTGTAAAAATTAAATAAGATAATTAACACAATACATAGTACATCATAGAAACATAACTCTGGTTACCTGAATCTGTATCTACCAATGTTAAGTGTTAAGGTAAAGCCAAGAAATTAAGTAATAGACACATGGACTAAATTATGAAAGAATTTCTAGAAAAAATAATTTTAGATGCCAGTTTTAAAAGGAAATGGATGGAAAGGATGAACAGTACTGCAGGTGGAAGGAATGGTAATATGCAGAAGAACAAAGGCAGAAAGGAGCAAGCCATGTGCAAGAGATGGCAAAATTAGCATGCCTGTGGCAGCAGCTCTATGTAAGGGAGTATGGAAAAAAGGTATCCTTCCCATTTGATGCAAACATTCATTTAAATTTTACAGTAGGATCCAGAATAGTAACTTCATCCAGTTGGTGCTATGACACAAGATAAATACATTCAACTGTTTAAAGTAGGGAAAAAGAAGAAGTTCTGTTCTGTTGAAAAAATATGAATGTCTAACAATCATCTGCTTCAGTCTCTTGGAGGTTAGCCATAGCTCTTTCCCCAAAGAAAAAATAATTATTAAAATATAATTATAGCTAAGCAACATATGGACTTACTGTGCAACTGTCCCTGCACTCCTAAAATTATGAAAGTGTTTACATTTCCAGAATCTGAATTCTCTAACTGATTGTTATTTTGAAAAACAAGACATAAAAAAAATCTTCTCAGAGAACTATCCAGCTACAACAAGAATTATTTCATAGCATGCTATTTAAAAGGTATGAAAATGCTCAAATTGCATTTCAGGAGACCTAATGTGAGCAAGATCAGGATTCTTGAACATTTATAATTTTGAAGTGTTTTCACATGTATACATTTAAATGTGTTTAATAAAAGAATGTAGGATTAACATTCTTATGGCATTCAAACTAACTTAAATCTTTATTAAGATTCTACATGTTTGGCAGACTAATTCCTCTCTCTCTCTCTCTCTCTCTCTCTCTCTCTCTATATATATATATATATATATATATATATACACACACACACACACATAACAGAAAAGTGCCGTTTCAACACTTTCTCTGGGAAGAGATAGCCAAGATAGTTAGTAATAACTTAAACGAATTTAGTTCTCAGAATGAGAGAAATGCAGAATGAGGATGCAATGCACAATGAAAGGTAAAATATTAAAGGGTAATAATACCAACCTTTAAACAGAATAGCAGCAATGTAGCTATGGTGAGGACAACAAAGCTACAGGATTAAATTAACTCGAGTCTCTTATTAAGAAAGGATGTTATGTAGTAACAGCTAATAAACAAGGTTTTATCTGCTCCATCTAACCCCAAAGCAATATCCAGTTAAGAGGCTCTGGCTCAGAGCAGGGCATGTGGAGACTAAAGAATAACCATATCTATTATTGCTTTCCTGGGCCCATATGTTATACATCATTGTAATAGGTGGAATGTTTATAAATACAAAAAATTGTTGATGTGTTACATCATTCAGAATCATAAATAATTTTCCATTTAAAATTTTCTTTTCATGATGATATTATTTTATACTATATAATACTTTTCACCCTAGCCAGGAGGCTCAGTTGATTGGAGCATCATCCTATACACCAAAAGACTCTGGGTTCCATTCCCAGTCAGGCAGCCAATCAATGTTTCTCTCTCACATCTTACTTTTTTCCTTTCCCTTTCTCTCTCTCCACCCACCCTTCCTCTCTCTATAAAATCAACAAACATATCCTCAGGTAAGGATTATAAAAAATTATTTTCAAACCCTTTCCTATATATGTATACACTAAAAAGGAAGTATCTATTTGAAGAACCATAAATAAGAAAAAAGTCAGTAGATTAATAATAAAATACTAGTTAAGACCCACAATTGCTTTTTTGTTTGTTTTGTTGTTACTATTGAAAGTAGATCTTAGGAGGCTGATCACTAAAGATTATTTATTGTTTTTAAAATGAGGATTGTAAGTCTTTTTGTACCAAACATCTTCAAGTGGTAAAGAGATAACAAACAATGAGAGAAGTCCCTTTAAGTAAAGTTCAAAGGCTTTATTGCTATAAATTAGCTTATTTTATTTAGAGTTGGGAAATTTGCCAGTTGTACATCCTAAGTACTCAGATTACAGCTTAGACAAAGAGGTTCAACATCTAAAGGAATAAGAAAGGTTCTTATTGAGACATCCCAAGAGCTAATACTAGATAAGTGGAAGAGGGAAAAACCATCTTGAATATCTTGCTGAGAATGTGAAGTATATTTTAGGCAATATACCTTGGAACCATGCAAACCAAACAGGGATGTATATAGAAAAAAAAAAGAGAGAGAATATGAAGCATAAATGGTAGGTACAAAACAAACAGGGAGAGGTTAAGAATAGTATAGGAAAAGGAGAAGCCAAAGAACTTATATGTATGATCAGTGGACATGAACTAAGGGGGGTGAAATGCAGGTGAAAGGGGAATACAGGGCAAAGGGGAATAAAGGGGAGAAAAAAACTGGGACAACTGTAATAGCATAATCAATAAAATGTATTTTTAAAAAAACAAAAAAGAATACACATATATCAATAAAAAGTGAATTTAAATTAAAGTTGCCCATGGATAAGCCACTGTTGGAGTCATGTTTTCTCAATGATTCTTCTTTACATTTTTTGTGTCTCTCCATCATAATAAAGTCTTATTTAAAAAAAAAAAAAACTACATTTTTAGAAAGAGTTTAAGCAAAACATCAAATGAAATGGGCAAAGTTGTTTAAAATATATAAAGGTGACAAGAAACTATTGGAAAAATAGAAACTAAAGATTAGGAATAAGAAGAGTATATAAAATGTTAGGGGAAAAAGAACATTATGAAAAAGATGAAAACAACTAAAACTGGATAAAAATTAAAAGGAACTAAAATCAGCAACTTAGGACACTGAAAACTGGGAAACACAATCTTTTTTTAAAAAAAAACAGGTAGCGATTTTTAAAAGGATTTTATTTATGTATTTTTTTAGAGAGGGGGGAAGGGAGGGAGGAAGAGGGGGCGAGAAACATCAATGTGTGGTTGCCCCTCATGTGCCCCCAACTGGGGACCTGGCCTGCAACCCAGGCATGTGCCCTGCCCAGGATCTGAACCAGCGACCCTTTGATTCCCAGACCCATGCTCAATCCACTGAGCTACACCAGCCAGGGCCAAAAACAATCTTTTAATCAATGTAATATTATAACATAGCAAAGTTAATTCAAAAGCTGAATGCTTTCACTCAAAGATTCTTCCAGGTGAGACTGCTTGGCCATTTCAAGTTTTCACGAAAACTTTACTTAGCAAAGAGTCTCAGGCTGGAAAGCCAAAGAGCAGAGAACACAGTTTCTGCCCTCATAGCAATGGCTTCTATCCCTAGTGCCCTTAGCTTTTCTAAGACATTTATGTGAGAAGATGACACATTTTGTAAAGAATTCTTAACAAGGAGCATTTGTCTTACCTCCCATGCACAGTCAATGAGTACCAAACATAGACCCACCCACATCCCACAAGTGGTGTGAATTTTCAAACAAAAATCTTAATCAACTCTAATAAAGCTTTTTTTTTTTTGTCAGTGCTAACCTGAAAGCAGAAGGTAGACCTCCTGAGAACACTAGTGAATCGTTTCTAACACACTGCCCCCCCCCCCCCGCCCAACTATTATGTTTTTAACTTGGCAAGAATTTATCCCTATAGGTGTTTACAGGTGGGTTAAGACAGTCACATAAAATTCAAGGAAATTTATGCCCTTTGAAAACCTGGCATTCCTAAGTAAATGTTAGAGCTATTAAAATCTTCAAATGAGAGGACTTCCCATCAAAATGGAGGCATAGGTAAACACAGCTGGCATCCTCACACAACCACAGTAAAAATTACAACTAGACTACAAAACAAGTGCCACCCAGAATCGTCAGAAAATCGAGCTGTATGGAAGTCTGACAACCAGGATTTAAAGAAGCTACATTCATCCAAAAGGGCAGGAGGGGAAGAGAAGCCAAGACGCACAGACACACAGACTCAGAACAGGGGGTCCCACACCCATGTGTAGAGGATAAAAATCAGGAGGGATACCTCCGGAAAGAGGGGTCCCAGACACACCCCAGACCATCAAGCCTAGGGTTCCAGTGCCAAGGTAAGTGCCTATAACTTCTGGCTGTAAAAACCAATGGGGGATGGGGCAGCAGAAGAAACTGAGGGATTTTCAGGAGACTCCTCTTAAAGGGCCTGCAAGGGACTTAGCACTTATGCAGATTCACTCCCTTTGGGCTTCAGCATTGAGGCAACAACTAGAAGGGCACCAGTGGCATATGAGGAGAAGCTGAAGTGTCTGCTATCAGGGCAAGTGCCAGGGGACAGCTTCCTCCTAGGCAAAACTCCAGAGGTCAGGCAATGGCCATTGTCCCATTTCTGAGCTCTCACCCACATGGAGCAACAGAACAGCAATGCTATGTCTGAGACTCCAACCTGGTTCACACAGGTTGTGCCACCCTGGTGATTACCCAAGGCTCCTCCCCATCCAACTTACCAGTACGCTTTTCTATAAAGCCACACTGCAAAGGAAGTCAAATCAGCTCTACATAATACACAAAAACATACACAGGGAGGCTGCCAAAATGAGGAGACAAATATGTCCCAAATGAAAGAATAGAACAAAACTCCAGAAAAAGAACTAAACGAAAGGGAGATAAGCAATCTACCAGATGCAGAGTTCACAACACTGGTTATCAGGATGCTCAAGGAACTGACTGGGTACTTCAACAGCATAAAAAAAGACCCAGGCAGAAATGAAAGTTGCACTAAGTGAAATAAAGAAAAATTTACAGATGACTTGCAGTCAAGATGGCAGCATAGGCAGATATGTCTCACCTCTTCATATAAGGACATCAAAACTACAACTAAAATTTAGAACAATCATCACTCAGAACCATCACAAATAGAGTTGAATGGAAGTCTGACAACTACAGAATTAAAGAAACCACATCCATCCAGACTGAGCCAGCAAGGTTATACCATATCTGAGACTACATCAACCTGGCTAACACTGACCTGCCTTGGAGATCCCAGATACTCCACCCCACTCAGGTTATGGACCCACACAAGCTGCTTTCCCATATGACTGTATGGTCTTGGCTCAGGCCTCACAACTTCCTAACTCCCATGAAATAAGCGATAGCTGGACTCAGTGAGTCCCAGGCCCAGCATTAGCAGCAGCCAGCCTAGATTCACAGCTTGGCTTTTCATAGTAATCTCCAGGCCCAGCACAAGAAGCAGCCATCTCAGATTGTTATATAGTTCAGGCAGGGTAGCCCTAGGCAAAACCCAGGTGGGGGCTCACCTTGGCCTGCACCACCTAGGAACTCCAGGGCCAGTGTACCCAGTAGACAGCTACAGACCACATCGGAGCACCACCACCCTGCCTTTGCACAGCTTATCCTCCACGGACCGTACTGACTGGTAGTCAGTGATCACACCCAGTCCTTGCAGCTGACCGGCCTGTGTAAATCCCTCCTATTTACCTGCCAGCAGCAACCAAGGCTCCACTATAAGAGGAGGGTGTAATCAGCTCACAAGAAGGGAGTACCCAGCTTGGGTGATAGGGGAGGCTGTGTCATGGACCCTGCAGGACACCAACTACATTAAGCCACACTACCAAGACACAGAGTCAAAGCAGCTCTACCTAATACATAAAAACAAACACAGGGAGGCTGCCCAAATAAGGAGACAAAGGAATATGGCCCAAATGAAAGAACAGTTCTAAACTCTAGATAAAGAACTAAACAAAATGGAGATAAGCAATCTATCAGATGTAGAGTTTAAAAGACCGGTTATCAGGATGCTCAAGGAACTTGGTGAAGACCTCATGAGTGTACAAAAGATCCAGTCAGAAACGAAGAACACACTAGTTGAAAAAAAGAACAATTTACATAGAAATAACAGTAGAGTGAATGAAGGCAAGAATCAAATCAATGAGGTGGAACATAAGGAAGTAAACAACCAAGCAGAACAAGAAGAAAAAAGAATCCCAAAAAAATGAGGATAGTATAAACAGCCTCTGGGACAAGAGGTTCAACATTCACATGATAGTGTGCCAGAATGAGAAGAGAAAGAGTAAGAAATTGGAAATCTATTTGAAAAGATAATGAAAGAAAACTTCCCTAATTTGGCAAAGGAAATGGACATTAAGTCCAGGAAGCACAGTGAGTCCCAAACAAGATGGATGCAGAGACTACCGGCCAAGATGGAGGCATAGGTGGACACACTGTGCCTCCTTGCACAACCAAAATTAAGGACAACAAAGGTTTAGAAACAAGAAAACAACAGAACTGATAGAAAAATTGAACTGTATGGAAGTCTGACAACTATCCACCCAGACTGGTAAGAGGGGAGGAGTCACAACAGGAAAAAGTGGAGGTTGGCAACCTGGGCACACAGGCAGTGGCTAGCAGACCCCAGGCGCACAGGTGGCTGATAGCAGACCCCAGGCACGGGATGGCAACAGGCAGACCCAGTGAAGCCGCTCAAGGTGGCTGGCTGACTAGGTGGTCCACATTCGCACATGCACAGATAATCCAGGCAAAGGGGAAGAGGCAGAAGGGACTACAATCCAAGAGAGGGCGGAGCAAACACCATTGTTCCCTCTCAGACCCCGCCCCCACATACAGCATCACGACCCAGTGACTGGGCTGCCCTGCAGAACACCTAAGGCTCTGCCCCTCACTAAGTAACAGCCGTGACCAGACCAAAAATTAAAAAAAAAAAAAAAAAATGGCTCAAAGGGGAAAGCAGATCAAAACCCCGGAGCCAATTCATCTAAGCGACCAAGAGACAGCCAACCTATCAGATGCGCAGTTCAAAGAACTGGTGATCAGAATGCTCACAGAATTGGTTGATTTTGGTCGCAAATTAGATGAACAAATGAAGGCTACAATAAGTGAAATGAAGAAAAATGCGCAAGGAACCAATAGTGATGGGAGGAAAACTGGAACTCAAATCAATGGAGTGGAACAGAAGGAAGAAAGAAACAACCAAACAGAAAAGAAGGAAGAAACAAGAATTCAAAAAAAATGAGGAGAGGCTTAGGAACTTACAGGACATCTTGAAACGTCCCAACATCCAAATTACAGGGGTACCAGAAGGGGAAGAAGAGCAACAAGTGGAAAATTTATTTGAACAAATAACAAAGGAGAACTTCCCCAATCTGGCGAAGGAAATAGACTACCAGGAAGTCCAGGAAGCTCAGAGAGTCCCAAAGAAGGTGGACCCAAGGAGGAACACACCAAGGCACATCATAATTCCATTAGCCAAGATTAAAATGAGGGAGAGAATTCTAGAAGCAGCCAGGGATAAGGGGACAGTCACCTACAAAGGAGTTCCCATCAGATTGTCAGCTGATTTCTCAAAAGAGACCTTCCAGGCAAGAAGGGGCTGGAAAGAAATATTCCAAGTCATGAAAGGCAAGGACCTACATCCAAGATTGCTCTATCCAGTGAAGCTATCATTTAGAATGGAAGGGCAGATAAAGTGCTTCTCAGATAAGGTCAAGTTCAAGGAGCTCATCATCACCAAGCCCTTAATATATGAAATGTTAAAGGGACTTATCTAAGAAAAAGAAGATAAAAAATATGAACAGTTAAAAGACAGCAAACTCACAGGTATTAACAACCACACCTAAAACAAAAGCAAACTAAGCAAACAAGTAGACCAGGAGCAGAAACACAGAAATGGAGATCACATGGGGGGTTAGCAACAGGGGAGTGGGAGGAGGAGAGAGGGGAAAAGGTACAGAGAACAAGTAGCATAGATGGTGGGTAGAAAATAGACAGGGGGAGGGCAAGAATAGTGTAGGAAATGTAGAAGCTAAAGAACTTATGACACATGGACATGAACTAAAGGGGGGATTGTGGGTGGGAGGGGGTGTGCAGGGTGGAGGGAAGTGAAGGGGGGAAATGGGACAACTGAAATAACATAATCAATAAAATATATTTTTAAAAAAGATGGATGCAAAGAGGCCCACTCCAAGATACATCATAATTAAAATGCCAAAGTTTAAAGATAAAGAGAGAATTTTAAAAGCAGCAAGAGAAATGCAGATAGTTACCTACAAAGGAATTCCCATAAGACTGTCAGCTGATCTCTCCAAAGAAGCTTTGCAGGCTAGAAGGAACTGGTAAGAAGTATTCAAAGTGATAAAAAGCAGGGACTTACAGCTAAGATTGCTCTATCCAGCAAAGATATCATTTAGAATCAAAGGGCAGATATAGGGCTTCCCATACAAGGTAATGCTGAAGGAGTTTCTCATCATCAAGCCATTATTATATGAAATGCTAAAGGGAATTATATAAGAAAAAGAAGATCAAAACTATGAACATTAAAATGGCAATAAATTCACAACTATCAACAATTTAAGCTGGAAAGCAAACTAAGCAAACAAGCAGAAGAGAAACGATCATAGATATGGAGATCATTTGCAGCATTATCAGTTTTTGAAGGGAGAAGGAGGAGAATGGGAAGAAAGGTTCGGGGATTAAGAGGTACAAATTGAAAGGCACATAAGAGACACAGGGATGTTAACAACAGTATAGGAAATGGAAAAGCCAAAGAACTTACATGCATAAAGACATGAACTAAATGAGGGGAAAGGATTGCCCAAGGGAATGGGGGTAACTGGGTAGAGAGAGCAAAAGGAGAAAAAATTGGGGCAATTGTAATAGCATAATCAATAAAACACATTTAAAAAGAAAATAAAAATATCTAGGAAAGATAGCAGAAAAAAAATTCAGATGAACCACTCACCATCTCTAAATTTTATAGATGAAGAAAGTAAACTCAGAGGGTACCAATAAATGATAATTTAAAAAAAAAAAAAAAAGGAAGAGAAGGAGAAAGAGAAGGAGAAGAAGTAAACTTGGAGGTGTTAAGTAGCTTGCCCAATATCATGGAGCGAAAAGAGACCAGAACCCAAGTCTCTTAAGTCCCAGCCTAATATTCTAAAAACAAAATATAACGTCAATCGGAGAAATTATGAGGATTCAGCTTTTTAGATTTAAGATGTACTGATTAGTGAAAAAACTGCAAAACCACAATACGTATAATCCCAGTTCTCCTTTTTAAAAAATTTTATGGTGGAGGGAGTCAAGGAGGAAGTGGGACAGAAGGGAAGGAAAGAAAGGTAGGTAGATAGATTCAGGGTTCTGAACAATTCATTTATTTAACTAGAAACAGGAAACAAATCAAGTATCAATAGCAGGAAAACAACTAACCACCATAAAAATCCCAAAACACACACAACAAAATAAATACTTGGGCCTCTCCTTTCCTTATCCTCAGATGTACTTCAGCAGTGTCCTTAGGGAGTCTATCACACTGTCCAACTTTTAGAATAATTCTAGGAAGGGGGATGGATTTCAGGCCCAGTAGAAATGGTATAACCTCTCACAGGAGGCCAGTGGAGAAGAGGGAGAATTTCAGCAACTGGGGTGTATTAGAAACAGGAAACTAACTTTGAGTTTCTGCAGCTGTTGTATTTTACAGTAAGCACATGTTGATATAAAGATCACAATTTTGCTTATGATATATTGCTACTTGTGACAACATAGATGGTTCTTGAGACTATCATGCAAAGTGAAATAAGTCAAAAGGAAAAGGACAAGAAACATATGATTTCACTCATACGTGGGATATAAAACAGAAAGCAACAAATGAGCACACAACAGTATGGTGGTTACCAAAGGGGAAGGGGGGGTTGGGGTGGGAGAAGAATTAAGAGGGTAAACAAGGTCAAATATATGGTGACAAATGAGACTAAATTCTGTGTGGTGAAAACACAGTGCAATATACAGATGTTATATTATAGAACTGTAAACCTGAAACTTACATAATGTTACTACCAAATGTTGCCCCAATAAATTTAAATAAATAAATAAATAAATAAATAAATGGAGAAAAATAATTTTTCTTAAAAAAATTTTAGACAAGTAAATACATGTATCACCCAGAAAAGAAAATGCATCTCAAAATGGCTTAGTCTCAGTCTCCCTCTCTCCACCTCTCCTCCTGTCCCCACTCATGTTTGTACACAAGCAGACACTCCCCAAAGATTTTAAGATGCAATTGGGATTGACCTTGAAATTATCTTAATTTGTCTTCACATTAAATGTGGTCTCCCTTTTAGAATAGCATAACATTAACATGCTAGAATAATTCTAATAATTGAGGTAATTAAAAAAGTAAATGCTTGATTATATAATGCATTTAAAGACATTTTTCTTTAGAATAATAATAATAGAAAATGAATTAATGTAATTGAAATGAATATTTGTAATTTAAAAATCATTTTTATATAAATGCATATCGCTAAGGCAGTTTTTAATCATGTTAAAAACAGCATTCTTGGTAGACTAAACATGCTCGACCCCTTTTTCATAAGTTTATTATCACACTATGGCATTCTCTGCAAGATGGGTAAAGACAACACTAAACTTGAGCTCATTCCTCTAGGTAAATTATGAATTTCAAAATCAATAGGTCCAAACAATGAGATTTTATTATACATTTCTCAATAGAATCGTATGTTGGTTAGCTGCCCCTCAAAGCTATTTTGATTTTTCATAGTTTTTGAATATTAAATATCTGTAAATTATATTACCTTCCCTCCTTTTCTCCCCATTTCTTTCTCAACCCGGTGAAAGCTGGTGTCCACCTTGGTAATTCTACTCCAAATACACAAAGATCACTCACTGTCAGAGTTAACGCTTACTTCCCCACGCCCTTATTCAAAGACTCTCCTGAACTTGGTGTTCCCTCTAACCAATCCTTTTTTTTATTGTTTCACAAGCTTCCCTCACTCTGTCCAGGATTTTGACACTAAAGTATCTCAGGCTTTTACTCTATTACAGCCTCTTCTTTTCCTGTCACTTTCAACTATCACCTTCATGCAGTACTACTGCCTATCCATACCACCAACCTAGCATTTTATCCTACATTCAAAAATCATATATCAAAAAAAAAATTTATATATCTAATGACCTGCCAGAAAGGTTCAAAAACTTTAGGGTACACCAGAAGCAACTGGAGAGCTTATCCAAAATCAAATTTCTGAACTCCACCTCCAAAGCTTCTGATTCAGTAGGTTTGGAAAGAACCCAAGAACCTGCATTACTAACAAGTTTCCAGGTGATCCTTTGAGAACCACTGACCTACAGATTTCTCCCTTGGAAAAGCCACAGGTACCTAAATTTCAACAGGACCTAATGGATCTCCCAGCATTTACCCTAGTCACCTCCAAACCATTCTCTACATAGCATCCAGAGTGATCATTGTAAACATGATCATTTCCTGATCCTTTATTTAAAATATTCTAATGGTTTCCAAAGAATCTTAAAATAAAAAACAAAATCCTTAACATGGTTTATCAAGCCTTGCATGACCTAGTCTTTGCCTATTGCACCATATGCTACCATTGTCTCTCTCATTTATTTTTTTACACTCCAGCCACAGTGAACTCTTTCAGTTTCTAGCAAAAGCCAAGTTATTTGCAGTTCCAAGATATTTCAACAAGATGTGCTGCCAGAAATATTTTTTCCTCAGCTCAAGTCATCTTCCTTGCCTCCTCTCCATTAGGTCGGCAAATTCTTATATCACCTTATAATTCTTAGCATTTCCCACAATGGTGATTACACAATGGATTGTGCAATTAGCAGTTTACTCTTTGCTCCCCACCCTTCACACATGCAAGCTCAAAAAAGTCACATGTCTATCTAGCTCCCATTGAATTTTCAGCCCCTTGCATAGTGGCTTGCACTTAAATTATCTGTTGAATTAAATATGTGTTGTAATGTTAAATTATTTTGAAACCTCAAAAGGAAAGGTATTATTTAAAAGGGACTAGATTTTTTTTTTTTTAAGCATTCTGTACTGCTTATAACTGAGGAAGCTTCATTACATTCCACAATTCCAGGAGTTTGAGAAAAATAACGCCTTAAAAAGATAAAATAAAATTTTCCTATCACAAGCTCTTCTGTGCAACAAGATATATAGGTATATTATTGTTTATTATCTGCACCAACAGAGTACAGCACTGATTTTCAAAAGCCATTCAGTAATAAGTGTATAAGGCAGCCTAAGATAATTTTTACAAAAAAAAAATTATTTATTTGTAAAACTGCATCAAAGAGTACGCACAGGCTTACCAACAGAAGTGGTTTTAGATCATGCTAAGAAGTAAGATAGGGCAGCTGCCTGGGATTAACGCTCAACATGAATTACCATAACCACAAATTACATAATAAATATGAATATAACCAAGAATTAAAATATTATACATATAACCAAGATGTGACAGACCCTTCTGCAAGGAAAGGAGGCGAGCACATGTCCCCGGATGGCCCTTCCATGGGCCCGGGGCTGCAAAAAGCCCCCGCGGTGGCTGGGCACCATGGTGCCCAGGGAGAGCCAGGGGGAATTTGCTGATGGGCATGCGGGACTAGGGTCTCTTTGCCAGTCAGAGCAAGCTGCACCGGGGGAGGAGACCTTCCCCATGCCTACCCGCGCCTAGGCACACCGGTGCACTTCCAACCATTTAAAAAAATAAAGTAAAAGTATTTGCCAATAGAGGAAAGACTCTTTCTGAAAGTTGTGGGTGTGTTCATAGATCTGTCAACCTAAAGCATGCTGTAAGTGGGATAGGGGGTGCCATGTGTTAAAAAATACTAAGAATCCTCCTTGTTTATGCCAGAGCTGTGACCTTTATTGTAAAAATGAAATATAGGTGTATTGTCTTCTGTGTAAAACTAGTCCTTTTCCCGGAAAACAAAGTACCATTTTTTAACTCAGTATATGTAAATACTGATTGTTTCCTTGGGTAAGAGCTGGCTATTTTCCCGAAGGAAACAGTTAATTATTCGAGTCACAAAAGGCCCTTGTCATGCAAACTTATCTTTTGTCTAAAACGTATTTTTTCAGAGCACCTCCCCCCCCCCCTGCAGCTTGCAGAAACAGCAGGGGGCCTTTTGTCAGTCAGGATGGCCTCAGCAAATTAAAACTGATAATGGCCCTGTATACTCTTACAATCCAACTGGTCAGAAAATTGTAGAATGGGCTTATCATATTTTTACAATTCTTCTTAAACAGAAAAATGGGGGAGTCATGAGTCCTTCACCCCACAAAAAAATTTGATTATGTTACATACAATTTTCTAACTTGTGATGAATCTCTATGTACTCCAATTGAGAAACATTTTCAGAAGAAGGAGCCAAAGTCATTTTATCCTCAGGTTTTTTATAGAGAGATTCACTGAGAGATGGCTCTTGGCCGGGCTTTTAACTTAATTTGGGGAAGAGGGTATGTCTGTGTTTCCATCCCTACAGGTCCTGTCTGGCTACCAGCCAAAAGAATAAAGTCTTATCATGAGTGGGACAGATGCCAAGCTCTGCTACCTGGAGCTGAGAATCAATCGACTGACAGACCAGATGGCCCAGCTGACCCTGAACACCAGAAAGAATACGGATACTTACACCGTCACGGGCCTGTGCCTGCCAGTGGAGGAGGTTAGGGCCTGCCCCAGTGACAGGGGCTGAGGCTTGGGTGCCACCTGCAGAGAGCAACAACCCCTCCATGCCCCATAATGTTCAATGGCTGAACCCTAAAAACTGTTTCAATGGACTTACAAGTTTGGGTCCTAGTAGCCCTTGGATTCCCCTCTTTGTCTTAATCCCTATTTGTGCGTTATGATATATATAAAAGTTGTTTTTTTAAGACCGCATTCGGGAACAGCAAGTAGGTTCCACAGGTTTAAACAATTACAATTTCATTTACAAACAAAAAAATTGGGAGATTAAATATTGGGAACTGCACTGCCTGGTCTCAGAGGCCGTAACACCTCATGGCTGGGCTGAGTAAGAGCCCAAGGGACCCGCTTCTTTTGGGTCTGTTCTGTCAAGAGGTCCTGAGCCACTAAGGAGACAGAGCTTATCTCCCTGGCAGGAGCGCTACTTCCACTTCATCCATATTTGGCCTCCAATGCCAAATATGACCAAGGTCAGTTAGCCAATGATGGGTAAGATTCCCTCAAGGGAGGGGTCACCTAAGACAGGCATGATCACGTGGTTGGCCCTCATGGAAGGACTCGGGAGGCCACAGCAAAAAGAGGGTGATGGACCCTCGCCCCCCAGCTATTCTGACATAGCCCGGGTCCCCATTTCCATCTAGGAGATGTCTCCTTTATCCGCCTAAGCCTGAGACAATGCCAGAGGTGGATGCAGCCCTGTGCTGGAAAAGGCAGATTCCCTGGGGCAATCAAGCGTAACAAAGAAAGCATAAAATCCTGTGAAACCTACTTCGCTGATACCCTCAATTTAAATGATAAGGGTCCAAGCCTGAAACAAGTGTTTCCCCAAAATTTTATGGCACTTTAGCTATTTGACCCTGACTCAAGATAGACCCTCAGAGTTATTTGAATGTTATCTATTTGACTATTAGTGCCTAACAATGATTGATTGGGATTAATCTAAAAATGTGGGTCTTTGGAACTACTGGATGCTTACTGATTATAATAATGTTCTATGTGTTTTGATATATTTGCAAATTATTTTCCCAGGGTCATGTGGGAGATCAGCAAACAGTAAGCTTTGTGGGATCATAGTAGTTTTATAAAAATAAAAGGGGGGAGATGTGGTAGACCCTTCTGCATGGTGTGGGCCCAGCTCCCGCTTGGAGATGCACAGATAGGTTCTTTCGTGGGTAATTAGATTTGCAATATACTTAAGCTGTTTTGAGACTTCCTCTTTTGCAAAAACCCTCTCACCCTGCAAGTACCTTGCAAGCCCAGTGTAACTGTCTGCTTATTCATTTGCTAATATCCTTCTTCTGTGATGTAATGAGGGGCATTCGCTCCTTGGTTGGAACTGGGGTAGTGAGGAAGAATCCATCTTGGAATGTAAGGGGTGATTATTAGAATAAAGGCCTGTGATGGCGGAGGCCGCAGCTTTGGCTCCTCTTGAGAGAAAAGCTAGTCTGTTGTCCTTATTCCTCCACCAGACTCGGTAGTCTGTGTATATGTTTTAATTCATCCATAATGACGCGGACACTGCTGGCCGGTGTCCACATCACTAAGATTTCAATCATTGTGTAAACACATAATCTACAGATTCTGATCTCCTTTAAAAGAATACCTGCCATCTATAATTCATTTGCCAACTCTTTTTCTCTAAAGTGCAAGCTAAATTAGCATAGCACTGGCTTAAGTGGCAGACACAGAATAGCTATAACTATTGTAACAGGGTGCAGCCAAGAGGGGGGCCCCAAAAAGGGAGTTGGAATGGGGCCCAGAACTCACGGTGTCCAGGAAATGTTAGAGGGACATATAAGATGTCCTCACCCCTTCTCCCACAGGTATGAGTTGGGGGAAGGGACAAATGGAGCAGGGCAATTGAGTTGTTTTGCATAGCAATAGGGCTGCAAGATAACCCCCAGAATGGTCATTTAACATATCTATAACCTTTAACTGGTTTCATAGATATGTTAAACAGCTGTGGCCATGCCCTGAGCCAGGGGGGATGGAAAGGACTTCCCCAAGGACGTGACTGGGGGAGGAACGCTAAGTTAAAGCGCCTGTGTGGGAGCTTGGAGAAGATTGGCTCCAGAAAATGAGGACACGCCTGCCCAAACTCATGATGGCATCCCAATAACCTTGGAAATATACGGGAATGCTGGCAGGTGTAACTGGTTGTAGGAGGAGTCAGAAATAGGGCTGCAGAGGAAGTTTGGTGCCAGTATTTAAAACAGAGACGCAGCAGCCATGAAGAGAGATCCAGGAGGAGAGATCCATGCAGTTTCACCAGAGAGCAGGACCTGCGGCTCCATGAAGAGAGATCCAGGAGGAGAGATCCATGCAGTTTCACCAGAGAGCAGGACCCGCGGCTCCATGAAGAGAGATCCAGGAGGAGAGATCCATGCAGTTTCACCAGAGAGCAGGACCCGCGGCTCCATGAAGAGAGATCCAGGGGGAGAGATCCATGCGGTTCCACCAGAGAGCAGGACCCGCAGCTCCATGAGGGAAAATCACCATGTGGCTTTAGCAGAGAATTGCCACGTGGCTTTTCCAGAGTGGGGACCCCTTCCCCACAGCTTTGGTAGAAGGAGGGACCACGTGGCTTTGGGGTGCTCCCTTTGGCTGTGTGGCCTGGGAGCAAAAAAGACTGCCTGGAAGAAGGGTGAAAGAACTCTTGCCGGCGGGCCATGAGAAGGTGCCACATGG
This sequence comes from Anoura caudifer, assembly GCA_004027475.1. NCBI lineage: Eukaryota > Metazoa > Chordata > Mammalia > Chiroptera > Phyllostomidae > Anoura > Anoura caudifer. Next base: position 68,927 of record PVKU01006661.1, read on the forward strand.
CTTCAGATTAACCAGAGATCCTGCCTGGAAGACGACACAGCTGACGGTGTCAAGAGCCTGGATCCCAGACGTTTGCTTCTCTTCCTTGCAAGTACAGTACCCTGAATTAGGGCAGAGGGAGATAGGAAGCACTGTGGGTGTCTGTGGGTATCCTACAGGACTTTGATACTTTAATGAAGTTAAGTTCCTACTTTAACTCTGTATAGCATTAAATAAACATTTCCTTTCCTTTTCACAAATCTCTGGCTTTGAGAGACATCTTTCCATAAGGCGGTGGACAATAACGGACCTTTTCTGTTGCTCGGTAACAGTTTTTTGGGGGGCTCGTCCGGGATCTTAATTGCCCGTGGAAGACTGACCCCTCAGGGAAGAAAGTGAGACTTTGGAAGTGTTTTGCCAGTCTCGAGAACCAACTGTTTGCTCTGTAACACTATCTTAAGATGTAATTTTAACTAATGTAGCAGAATTTACATACAAATAAAAGTTACCTTCATTCATTTTTAGAGACCATTTCAAGTTGCCACCACACAAAGCAATTTTGGAACTCCTCGTTTCTAATCACTTTCTTAACTGCCTTCTAGGTTTCATTCCTTTGGTTACTGCTTATATTTAACTGAAATAGCATTTCTCATTTAGATCCTTAATTTTACATATGATATGGGGTTCAAAATGACTTCCCACTTTTTCCAAATATCAAATCCATTCTCAAAAGATGTCATTTGCCACCATAAAATGTAGGTTAAAAGAATGAAGCTGAGGCACTTGAAAAAATGACAAAGGAAACATTCCAAAAGTGTTTTTTGACCAGTCATTACTGAAATAAATTCAAGCTAATTCTTAGACATATAAATTCTACCATGTTTATTTAAAAACTGGTCATATTTCTACTTTGGGCACTACTAATAGGTATGAACCCTGACTTCTGGATTTCCTGAATAAGAGATCCTGTAATGGAAAAGTACATTTACTATAAACTACAGATTAAGAAATGGAACAAGTTTTAAGAATAAAATCTGGTGGTCTACTATAGCAACATGGCTTGGGAGATAGTTTAGTATACGGATAAGATCATGATGGTAAAATGACATAGGCCAAGATTCAAATTCTTGCTTGGTCTCTTCGTAGCTACATAACTAAGAATGTTACCTGAACATGGAGTCTGTACAACATGAATAAGTCCATGTGTAAAATGGGAATAATGTCATCTATTTCAGAGATATTATAAGGGTTACACTACATAATATATTATCTTATTGGAATTCTAGCCACTAACACTTTCAAGCGTAATCCTCAAAAGAACCCAAGTGACTATCTGTTCCAAATGCTCCATTTTACTAAGACCCACAGAGACCAAGTGGTTGCCAAGGTCACATACTATTACTTAACAGAGAAAGACAATACTTCTGGCAGGTTCCTTATTTTCCCAGTGCATCTATTTACTAAATCAGTTGGTGTTTGTAATGCTAGGTTGCACAAGTCTGTGACAGAGGGTCTCAAAGAGAATTTCTGAGACAGTAATAAATTAAGGCTACCATACAATAATAAATAAAGGACAGTGCTAGCAAGTATGATACCGGCGATCATACAGTAATAATCTAGTCTTATATGTTAATTTACAGCTAAAACTACCTGATTCTGTATAATTTTCAATTTTCATGAAAGATCCTTTTCTAAGAATAATATGAACATTGTTTTAAATCAAGATACTAGAAAAAAATGGATGTTTCTCACTTATTAAAATTGTAACTGGTTATAATAAACCAAAAGAGTTACCCAGTCTCCTACAAGTAAAATTCATACCCACGCTTAAACTAAGGGTTCTTTATTAAAGGATCAAAATTTGAAATGCAAGATCTCAAGTTAATTCAAGACAATCTAAGGAATTTTATTATTGCTTTTCTTACTCAACCTCAAAAGCAATTTCTTCATATTTTAATGCAGATTAAGAATAGCTATCTTGAACATGAAAGAAAAATGAGCATTTGAGTGCCTCACTCTGGCCTAGATGCTTCTGGGTTTTGAATTCTAGGTATAAATTACCACAACCAAAGTATTCATCATCTTTAATTTATCAAGCAAGTAACCAAGACATAATTACACTTCCGCATGCCAGTTCAAAACGGATCTATGAAAACAAACACAATGTTTAATACTTGAATTAAGTCTGACTAACTACCAAAAATGAAAAACTATGGAGATATTGAAAGCCTGTTCTTAAAAGAAAATTGATCTATATAACAATAAAAAAATCTTAGATAATACAAAAAAAATCACACATTTTCTCAACTTAATTAAAATCATAATTTGTCTCATAGTCACAAAATGTATTGCTGATTAATTTCAACTTCAAGTTTGAAGAAGCTAATTACTATTGTGAATTAAGAAGAAGCCCCAAATAAACAAGACCTTGCTAGTTACAATGCTAAATGTGTTAAGTAATCATTCTCTTTAAATGAACCTCTAATTTTACAGAAGACTTCTTCATCAATAATGACGGGGTATTGTTTTTTCAATTCCTACATCCTAATCATAAATTATTGGGGAAATAAAGATATAAAAACCGTGACTTCCCAAATAATGAATCTTTTGAAAACAGCCAAAGTACTGTTTGAAGATAATGCTGAAGATTCTATTTTAAAGTTTCAGGAACAGTGAAAAAAAGTATCAAGACTATATGCATAATAGAAGCAATAGTAATAGTAGCACAGTAATGAGCCAGTCAAAAAGGAAATTAATCATGACAACAGATATCTGAAAATGCTTAGAATACACGAAAAAGGTAAAGCAAGAAACATCTAACTACTATCTAATCCAATCTCTGGATGCTAAAATCAACAGTTTCACAGAAGATAAAGTTCGCAAAATATTCAGTGAATAGATGTCAATTGCAATAGGGAATATTTACAACTTTGACTTTCTCTACATTATGCAAATAAAGAAATTTCACAAGAGCCCATTTCTTTTCTAAGGCTTCTTCAAATTTCCAATAAGTATGTGCTCCATAGGTTCTATAATATCTTATATAATGAGGCCAAATCTGGGAATTTAATCCTACCAAATTACAACCCTTCTGTCAGAATTTCAACTTCAAAATAGTTAGCATTTTTAGAATATGGATTGTAAAAGTTTCTGATTGCAGAAGAATAATAACTTCAATCATAAAAGATACACACTCCAGCAGTTGAAACCATAGCTATAGAAGAAAGAACTACAAAGTCTCTTGAGAGAAGAATTGAACAAGATCAATAGGGAGATGCAGCAATACTATTACTGGAAGAGAGGGGGAAAATGGATAAATTTAAATTTAGTTGCCTAGAGTAATGTATAGGCAATAACTATGAAGCCTGAGTATTCAGGAAAGGAGACTGGGAAATAAAAATACAGTAAGTTAAAGAAAGTTTAGAACAATGCCTGGAAATTTTGAAGAATATAAAATGAAAACAGATGAAAATTAAGTCCCTTAATAAGCTAGGTAGAAAATACGAACTCAAAATTTAAAGTGTCCAAGCTTATAAGGCAGAAGAGAAGGAAAAGGAATAGTGAAAAATATCATAAGTAATTAACCAAACTAGCTATAATTATGGCAGAGTAAATAAAAAAGAGTAACACCTCACCACTCTGTACACAGTTAATAAGTAAGTAAAGACTTCTAAACTACAGAAATGTCACAACAGCCAAAAACCTAAAGGTGACATGCCATTCTCTAGAGCAAAGTCACTATTTTATGCACAATTCTAAATGGTCTCATTCAGTTTCCAAGTAGCAAACCAAAAATGGCAAGTGAATCATAATGACACATACAAGTTGAGGTTGATGACAGGCAAACAGAAAAACTAAGAAGCAAACAAGAATTCAAAAGGATACAAGTTTTAGGACCAGTTGGCATAAAGACACACAGGTACACAAATCAATAGTGAAGTAACATCACTGTATCAATATCACAATTTTTATGACTAAACCTACATTAACAAAAAATATAGTTCAACAGTTCTGAACCATCTGTTTAAGAAGCTACAAAAGAACTCCAGTAAAAGCTAGCGGACTAAACAAATTTTCTTGCCAGTTACTCCAGATATCCCATTGCAATTAAAAACAATTCATATAGAAAGAAATAAAACCATAAGAGCAAAGACATTAAAATTGGGGAGTCAACAAATTTCTAAAAGATGAAAGTAGACGTGAGATTGACACAAGAAGCAGAGAAACCCACAGCCTCCTTTTACCCTTCAAGAGTGATGCAAAGGGGAAGGGTTTAGAGCAACAAGTATAAAAGACACATGGACAAAAACTGGGGAGTGGGTGGAAATGGGAGGGAGGTGGGGAAGGCTGGGGCTGTGGGCTGGGATGGGAGTAAAAGACAGAAACTATACAAGAACAACAATTAAAATACATTTAAAAAAAAATAGTGATGCAAAACAGTGGGAACCCATATGGCTAACAAAACCTGAGAAGTGTGATCGCAAAGCAATGGTACAGCAAAGGACAAGAATGGGGAGGGGCTAAAAATAGGAGAATTAAATATTACTTGATTGCTGTACAAGGGACAACTACATTTCCCATCCCTCATTTCCAAGCAGTATCTAAATAACTGACATTTACCACCAGGCAAAAAGATAGTTGGCTTTTCTTAAAGAAAATGAATGACTACCTCAGAAGGGAAAGATAGGTAGGGATGCTGGGACACAGTAAGAAACCTGTCTCATCTGACATTTAGAGGACTCGCAATCTGGAAGTTAGCTCCCTTCCCTCTTACTCTAAAACAATGCTTGCCAATTGACAGGTCCTAATCTGTACTGCCCTGTCCCCTAAATATTCCGGTCAGAATTTTTATTCAAAGGAAAAACCTAATAGGGAAAACAGTCCAAGGAGCAGGGTGAGAGAGGACAGACCCAGACCAGAAACCTAGTCCTTTTTTTTTTTTGGAAACATGAATAGAAATCCAAGGATCACCAGGCATGTAAGAAAAACTTACATTAAAAAGAATGACTACAAAACAAACATAATAGCTGACCAGAGAAGAAGAGGAGACAACTAAGGAAATGCAAGATATCTTTTAAAAATATACTTCATATATTCTGAGACTAAAGAAAGTATTACAACATAAAACAAGAATGGTAGAAAAAGAAAAAAAAAAGAACAAGAAAATTCATAGGTTATCCTCCCCGCCCCCCCCAAAAAATCAGCCAGAAACTATGGAAAAAAAAAAATACCCTAAACATAGAGCAAAGAGAATCACAAAATATGAAAATAAAAATGAGACAAGAAGGATCAATTCAAGAGAGAAAACATCAGCTTACTGAAGAGAAAACAAGCAAAAAAGAATATGAAAGGAAGAAAATATCAAAGACAATAGAGGAGAATTTCCTAGAGTTAAAGAATCTGATTCAGAAAATAAGGGCAAGTGAGTGCCTAGAACAAATAACTGAAACAAAACAGTCAATATGTCATTATGACTTTGTAGCAGGAATATAAAACAAAGAAGATCCTAAAAGCCTTCAGACAAAATAAACAAAATAATCTTAAAAGGATAGTGAATTAGATGACATATGGCTTCTATTAACCATCCCTGGACACCCGAACACAACCAAACAATGCTTTCAGAGTTCTAAAGGAAAACTGTTTGCAACCTACAATGTTGTACCCAGCCAAACTATCAGTCTAATATGAGAATAGAATGAACACATTTTTATACATTGAATAAATCAAAGTTTGCCTCTCAAACACAGTTTTTAGGAAGTTACTTAAGAATGTAATCCAGAAAAAAAGATCAAGTACATTAAAGAAAAAAAAGGAAGACCTATAATAGAATGAATCCAATGTTAAGAGTACAGTGAAAGGAAAGGAGGTTTCAGGAAGAGACCCAAAACAAAAGCAGTCCAAACTGAGACAGAAATAGAGGCAATTCCAGATAAATAAGGAACACAGTGCAAACAGATACTATGCTCAGAAGTATGGGATAGGGGCAGAGGGACTGAGAGACTATGATAAAAGCACACAGTACAAGAAAAGTGGGCAATCAGAAACACCAAGAAAACAGAAAGTCATGTCCAAATTTTTTTAATTCAATGGCTAGGCTTTGAGTAACTGATAACATAAATAAAATAAAATCTACTGAACCTTGATGCTATCAACATTTTTCCTCAAGTGGCCCACTGCTAGCTTAATATGATCTGTAGAAAAGCAATCACAATCTAAGCACACTACCTGGCCCAGCATTAAATAACATTTTACATAATCATAATATCAAAACTATTTACTGGTTTCCATCATTTAGAGAGATTCTATGGACCTGACAGCTGGGGTTATTTGGGTAGAAGAATGGGAGATGGATATGTTTATTTAAGCAACAAGAAGTATAGCTACCAGTTAAGAAAAGAAGAAAAAATGGAAATACAGATGTCTAAATTGATAAATTAATAGAAATGTGCATCAACATTTAATAGAAACCAGTATATTTCATAAAAACAACATAGCTTTCTTTATTGCATATTCATAAATAAGCCCCCCCCCCATGAACACCACCCATCTCCTAAAAGGGGAAAAAGTCCTTTAATTAAAGATAAGTTTCTTTCAGTTTAAAATAATTTCAGGTTAACTCAGTTTTTAAGACAGTGGTTCTCTATTAAGGGTGAGTTTGTCCCCAAAGGGACATTTGCAATACCTGGAGACATTGTTGGTTGTATAACTTGGGAAGGTAGTATTAGCATCTAGCTAGCAGAGAATGAGGATGCTGCTAAACATTCTACAAGGCACAGGCAAGCCACTCACAATTAGCTAGCCAAAATGTCAACAGTGTCAAGCTGAGAAACCCTGCTTTAAGGGAACTCTTCAGACTTTTATAGGAAAATTTTTGTTATTTCTCTCTGCTCCTGATTCTAATGATGGCATGTGGTCATAGAGAAAAGCTTCTGTGGGCACAGGGACTGTTATGACTGGTGTGAATGCAGACCTGAGGACTGCCCTCCAGGTCCTCATGGCCTCTGAGGTTTGGCCCTTGGCCTTCATTGAGTCATAAAGACATATACTGATGTGTATGTTGGAACAGTATCCAGTTAGGGATTTCCTAACTTGGTCCCACCTCAGCTCCTGATGGTATGAATATCCTTAGGGCTTCAATGACCTCTATGCAGCCCATGCTTATAGTTAAGGCAACACTAGCTGCCCAACAAATAAACTCCAAATTTTCAGTCATTTCACATAGTTAAAATTTCTCATTAAAATTACAGTCTGGAGTGGGTGCTTCTATTTAGTGCACAGCTTTCTTCCACCTGGTAATTTAGGGACTCTAGATCCTTCCAACCTTATGGCTTTAACATATCATAAGAGACCCTGCCTCTACATCTGGCCTGTGGAAGAGAAAACAAGAACACTTCAACCCAGAAGTTACAACATATTTCAAATTCACATTCCATGGCAAAACCTGGTCACATGGCCCCGCTTAAATGCAGGATGGGAGGATGGGGGTAGAGGAGAAAAAGACTGAGAAATGCATTACTGGCTGAGCAACTACTTCCCAGTGTAAACTACACTACATGAGGAAGCACAAACTATGGTGTGGCAAAGCTAAATCTGCCACAGTTGCCTTCCCTAAAACCTCTTTCACATGGCCCCTCCCTTCACAGTAGTAGTCTCATGATAGGCTTGCTCACTCTTCTGCTAACTTCTATTTCCTTCAGTATGATTATGTGAGAACTTGAATACCACATAAGAACCTTGGAAAACTCAGAGGATGCACTTCTGGGCCTCATTCTGACTAAATACACCATTTTTTTCTCCTGCAGCCACCTCATGTCAGCATAGGACCACAAGGCAATAAGCTAAATAAATGGTAAGTGGCTGTACAGGTTCTGAATTTAAGCAGTTGTGTTCTACAGCCTGTACTAATCTGCCTCTCCATACTTCTAAAATAATAGGTAGTAAAAGATTCCTTCCATCATCATCAATGAGTATTTATAAAGGATCCATACATATCTTGCAAAACAGCCTAGGAACTATTACAAATTCCCCACTATGGTACATTGTACTGTTTTCTTTACTTCTAGATTGCTAATCTTAAATGTTATAGTCAAAACAACAGGCAAAAGTATACAGTAAGCAAAGCTAGTCTTCAGAAGTCCTTCACTTTCCTCTGCACTTGAACAATGTACCTGTGCCCTCATGTCCAAGGCACCCTACCTCATTACTCTAACCCAGTAATACTGTTACTTAGATTGGACTGCTCTCTCCCCAGGTCTACCATTTCCCCAATCCCATCAAAATATACCTACACAGATTCTGTGATCTCCACAGGGGTCTGAGCCTTCTTTGTTAGAAACTTTATAATCTAATAAACAATTATACTTCTGCTAATATGCAGCATTTGGCAGTCAAAAAGCAAGTTAGTTTACTGCTGGAAAATTCAGCAGCAGAAGGCTTAAATAAACTTACGTGACTTGAATTGGTCATGAAAAAAAGGATAGATTTCATTACATATATTTGTGTCCCTCAAATAGACTACATAATAAACATCCACACCAATTAAAAAAATTTAAAGTATTCATTTTAAAAATTGTAACATCATCTTAAAGTACTGTAACTAACATGTTCTTATATTTCCAGTAGACCCTGGAATTTCCTAATGAGAAAATGGCAACTGAATAAATATTAAAGAATTATTTGACTTACTATATTTTTTAAATTTTAAAAAAATAGAATGTCAAATACACACAAAATAGAAAAAAAAATTGAGGCTAGATGCCATCTTATTACAAGGTGGATTTTCATCAGATCATAGTCAAAGCAGTCTCACAAATATCATAAGGTCAAGACCTGTTATAAGGGGCATCTGCAAATAAACTATACAAGTCAGTATAATTCAGTGGTTAGAAGGAGAAGCTTTGAAGTCAAAGATTTCCTTAAATTTCAAATTCAAATCATTTTGCTAGGCTCTACCACCTGGGCTGGAGGTATACAAAGAACAAGAAAATAGCCTGATTTGAGGGGAGGGATGACCACAGGGGATGGGGGAGGAAGGAGGTCACTGTGAGGAACAAATATGAGAACATGCCAAGTAATTTTAAAGTGGAACCTGGGTTAACAGTCACAACATATTAGCTATTATGATGATGATGATCAGCCATTCCCACTGTCAAGTTTGAGAGCTATAACAATCTCCCTTTGAATCTATCAAGTTTTTAACAACCCTAAACCAAAAAGTTTCTCCTCTTATTCTCAAAAGTCTTCAAGCTCTAAAACTATTTCCTCTTTTTTTTCAGTCCTTTGTGAATATAGAAGATATATTCTATCTTGGTAACTGCCTTCTTTACCATTTCGAGACTCAGACTCTTTTTAGTCTTTTTATAATAAAAATCCCTTCCAAATATTATACAAATAATAGACTACTCTATGGGTTATAAACACTACAAAGACTTCATAAAGTATAATAAAATTTTGAGATTCATAAAACAACAAACAGCTACTGGAACAAAAAGCTTAGAGAAGAAATGACACAGAGGTCTATTAGCCTGCTCAAAAAATACTGAGTTTTTTACATGACTACACTCCAGGAAGACAAACAATACAATTAAACTGGGCAAAGGGCCTGAACAGACACTTCTCCAAGGAGGACATAAAGAGGGCTGAGAGACATACAAAAGGATGCTCAGCATCACTAGCCATCAGGGAGATGCAAATTAAAACCACAAGGAGATACCACTTCACACCAATCAGAATGGCCATCATAAACAACTCAACAAACAAGTGTTGGAGAGGCTGTGGAGAAAAGGGAACCCCAGTGCAACTGTTGGTGGGAATGCAGACTGGTGCAGCCACTGTGGAAAGCAGTATGGAATTTCCTCAAAAAACTAAATATGGAACTGCTGTTTGACCTGACAATTCCACTGCTGGGATTATACCCTAAGAATCCTGAAACACCAATTCAAAAGAACCTATGCACCCCAATGTTCATAGCAGCACAATTTACAATAGCCAAATGCTGGAAGCAGCCTAGATGCCCATCAGTAAAAGAGTGGGCCAAAAAACTATGGTACATTGACACAATGGAACACTACACAGCAAAAAGAAAGGAGGAGTTCCTACTCTTTGCAATAGCATAAATGGAACTGGAGAGCATTATGCTAAGTGAAGTAAGCCAGGCAGTGAAACACAAATACCATACGATCTCACCAGTAAGTGGAAACTAATCAACAAAACAAACGAGCAAAATATAACCAAAGACACTGAAATTAAGAACAAACTGACAGTAACCAGAGGAGAGAGGGGAGGGAAAGAAGGGAAAGGGTTGTCAAAGAACATGTATAAAGGACCCATGGACAAAGCCAAAGGTGGGTAGGATTGAGGGTGAGAGGAGGGGGTGGGTGGGGCAGGGAAAAGTGGTGGTGGCAAAATGGAGACAACTGTATTCAACAGTTGTTGAATACAACTGTTGTATTCAACAGTTTTATTAATAATAAAAAAAAGATTAAAGAGGAAAGGATAAATGAAAACCCGCACAGTTTTTAAAAATAAAAGTGAGATTTCAAAATAAAAAAATATATTGAGTTCTAAAATAAAGCACAACAGGTAGAGATCCTTCATAGTTTACAATCACTCAGATCACTAGAAAATATAAAGGACATTTTGGTAACTTTTCTTCTTAATAGCGGGAAAATCCCATTTCTTCACAACAATGAATAGATAGATGGCATGACAGGCAAGAGCAATTTCTTCAAAAACAAATTCTGTAGAGAAGAAAAACCTAAAAGGCTCAGATTTTCAGCCATATATATCCCTTATTTGAGGCTTTAAGAATCTGAGTAGTCTACCATTCTTTGTGTTAATATTAAGAATACAAGCCTCCTTTCTATAAGAAAACATACTCTTGATTGAAAGAAAACTAAGCATACAAAATTTTGAAACATGGTTAATACGCGGGTCAACTCAAAGTTCAAGTAGATATCGTATTTCTTGATAAATACACCAAAATAATTCTTCAGAATCTAAAGACAAAGAAATGTTTTAAATAATTTAATGATTATTGATTTCTCCTATATATTAGATATTGAGGTAGGTACTTTCATATACATTACATAATTTCATTCTCCCAACAAACATATGGGATAAGGATTATTATCCTCCTTTTACAAATGAGAAAACTAAGGCCCAGTTTTTTGCCCAAGGACACTTGCTTGCTTATATAAGATGTAATTAGAAATCCAATTCAAATTTTCTGATCCCCAGTTCAATTCCCTTGCTTTCACTGTACCACTGTCACTTTCAAACTCAAGTACTCTAAATCTGCAGCTCTTCTAAGGTGTGCCAAACTACTTCTCTGGGAGAAGGCAATAGTTGTGAGAGAAGAAAAATTCTTCATGTTACCAAAAATAACTCACTCTACTTAATCTGATGTGATTATCAAATACCATTTAAATGCTTTGGTTCATGCTGTCTACCGCCTGAGAAAACTTGCTTACCTTCAGATATTATAACCATTTCTGCAAGACCAAACTCAAGAATCACCTCCTCCAAGAAAGTTTCCCTGATTAAATGACCTCCTCCCCTCCTCCTAAGCCAACATCCTTCTTTATCACCTCACTGCTTATACGGTATCTACTTTGGACTACATTATCACATACACCTCTTTGTCTTCCAGTCATATGTCTGGAACTACATTTTTTCTTTCAATGACAATTAAGCATTTTCAGGGTCAATTGTAAGCAAAATAGACAAGGTCCTTGTTATCATGGACAGATTACATTGTTTGCAACTTTAACAAAGGTAAAAATAACACAGAGAGTAAAGATATGATGTTCCAGGACAAGGATTCCTTCCCTACAAGGTCTCAGAAGAAACATTTTTAGGGAGAAAAAAAATCTCTTCTATCATGTCTTCCAGGTGAGACCCTCAACCTCATGCCTGTGAGAAGATATATGAGGGGGTAAGGGACCAAGGTGGAAGGAAGGAGAGATCTAAAATTTTCAGGGGTTTCCCACATACTGACATGAAATCTTTCCGCATGAGTCCAGACATCTCTTTCTGTGTGCCATCTACAAGAAAACTATACTTCAACTGCAATTGCTACAATCAAGCACCTCCATCAATCTCCTTGCACACAGCCACCTTCATTAATGAAGTACTTAGAGACTTTTTATGTAACTTGAATTTATGTAATATTTGTAGGTCATAATTCTAAGAATAAAGGAGAGCCTAATGGTCTTCTATATTGACTCTCCCGATGCCTGGAGATCATTGCTACAAATGTGTTTGGCTTTAAATAGTATAATATAAATATTAAAATATAATACCTCAGATACTGCTATTAGGAAAGAATTTTCCAAAATAATATTAGAAAGCTACATTTAAGTACCAATTCTTTATTCTGTCTTTCATGTTTCAACACAAGTAATCTGCTCTCAGAGGATTATTTATAAACAAACCAAATCTAAATGTACTAAAAGCATTCCCTAGTTGAAGAAATTCTGCAATCTGTCCTTTAAAAACAGACCCTTTTGTAATGAAGAATTTGTAAATTCATAATTTTATCATTTTTTCTCAAATCAAAACAAACTAAAACATAGCCACAATGCACAGAATTACACATTTCTTATATTTTCATGGCTTAGGTGCATTTTATTAGTTTTCTTTGGAACTGTACATTTCTCCCCAAAGTATACTTTAAGGTTTTTCAGTTCAAAGTGAGCCAAAAACTAGATATTGCCAAATTTCTAAGTGCCATAAATGTGTTCTAAGAAACATATTTGATTGCCTCCAAAATGTAATAACATTATAAATGAAAAAATACAATACCTTATCACAGATCACAGATACAATCAGTATTCAATAGCAGAAATAAACCATGTCCATTTTTAATTAAACAGGCATTTCCAAGCACCTGTATACGATGTATTGCAGCTCAAACTGTGCACATGCAATTTGACCGCAAAGACTTAATCTGCATAATTAAAGATCTAAAAGGTAGTTCTTATGTTTCATCTGGTCCCTTGCCCAGTACTCTTAACAAGCATATTGTAGTCATTCCACACATAGTTGTTATCAAAAAAAGAGGTAACGAATATTTTAAATTAGTCTTACTTTCAATAGAGGACAGACTGCATACCCTTACTCTTCCTTCCCCAACCTGCTTTTGCAAAACTAACATGATCTTAATAATTTCATTGCAAAACAAGTTTTGCAAGCACAGAAATTGACCATAGTCTCTCAATGTGATCAGTTTAGATGCCTGATGGGATGCAGAAACCCTAACAAGCAATTCACCCATGTTCCTGCACAATCTTGCTCTCCTTGGAATTCTAAAAAGTCAAAAAATGGTTTAAAATGGTTATTTTAAAAGATCTAAGAGGCACTAATTTGAGGCTAAATTTCAAAGGAAGTTAATGACACTACCACACACAGGGCAGTCTAATATTACTCAGATGTCCTTTTAGTCTTCCAGTATCAGAAAGGCAAAAACTCCATTAAGTTATGTATTTAATCAAATATGCTTATATCATCAGTTAGATAATTTTAAGTAGGAACCCAAGTTACAACACCTATTATTTTACAGCATCTAGATAAGATGAAATTAGGTGTATTATCCAGCGCAGATGTCTCCCGAAGAATGTTAAATGACTTTTGTGAATGGAAAATATGCATATACAGTTGCTTAGCCTCAGCCGGTCTTGAGTGGGTGCCTCAATTAACCAAAAGCACACTCCGTATGTGAAACTCCTTGGAACCTGATTCCACTCATGAGAATGGGCTTCGAAACAAACTTTAAATTAAAAGTACAGCAAAGGGTTTCTCTTATGTTACAGGAAGGCCACAGGTACCGAGGTTCAAAGGAACAACACCGTGTCATCCAGCTCTGCAAGGGCGGGTGCAGTCTGCGGCGCGCGGCACAGCTTCCACCCGGGCTGTCACAGGAAAACCGAAGCCTCGCCTTAACCGCAACAAAGTGACAGCGCCAGCTCCACTTGGGCGCGGGGGCTCCCGGCGAGACCCTGCTGTCCGCCCAAACTTCGGGAGGAGGCAGACAATCAGGGCGGCTAAAATGCTTCTACCTCCCCCCAGCCCCTGCCGCGGTTTTGGATGACTGAAGTCGCACTGTGGCGGGCCCCAAAACACTCCACCGCCGCCAGCCTTCGGAATACCCCACTACAAAAGGGGACAAAGGAGCCAGAGAAACTCCTCGGCGCGGACTGCCCGGAGTCCCCGCCGGCCCAAGTTCAGAACGTGAAGACGTGGAGGTGCAGTCGCCGTAGGGGTACGAACCCACCGCCCCCTAACTCAAAAACGCACGAGACACTCACCGATGTGGAGCCCCCGGATTGGCGGGGCTCCGGGGGCCGTTTTTCCTGGGGCCCTGCACAAGTCCGGTCCAACCTCAACTTCTCCAGGCCGCTGTCGCCGGCGGCAGGACGGACGAGAGCCCGGAGGGCTTTGTCTCACAGCTGCGGAGGCGCTGCAGGCTCTACCCTCCAGGGGCACGAAATCTCCGGCCCGGCAGTCCGCCAGCAGGGGCAGGCCCCCACCGTCCCTCCGTCTGCAGGGTGCAGCTGCGGCTGCCGCGGCGAAAGCTAACGCTGCAGCGGTTGGGGTTGCCGCTACCACTACCGCCCGGCCGGGAGCACGTCGCGGCCTAATGTTGTCATCGCCCTTGTCACCGCCTCTCTGGGCACCTAGAGCCTCGGCGATCCTTCACATTCGAGCGCCCTCCCCCTCCGGTTCCCGCCCCTCAGCGCGCGGGCCCCGGCCACACCCCTTCTTGTCAGGTGACTGGGCGCGGAGGTGGCCGCCTACGGGCCTCTCCTGTCAGGCCGGCGGCAACCGCGCCCAAGCGACTGGCAGCACCTTGTTCTGCTAGGCTTATCGCCACAGAGAAGCCTCCGCACACCCGAGAGCAGCCGCGGGAAGCAAGCCCACCGCCTCCCGCCCACGCCTGAGACATGCTAAGGCGAGGCCTTCTGGACCGGTCGTACAGGCTCCTGCCCAACCTGAAGAGACTACACCGTAGAGCTCCCAGCTCAGGGCTCCGGAGCCCGCGCTCCTTCTGAGGCCGAAGCGTGAGACCCGCCTCCCCCACCCTTGGGCTAGGCTCAAGTTTTAACCAAACAACGGGGGAAAAAAGACTCATGATGTCTGGCTTGAAAAGTAGTAACTGCTTGTTCCAGTTTCTGGTAGCACGTTAATTATGGCTACTAGAAAAATTACTGTTTTTTCATTAGGGATTTTTATTTTTAAGGAAAGGATGGTACATTCCAATCAAACCAGGATGAAAATAGCCCTAGCAAACCTTTTTGTCGTTGTTCCTAGTCTTGTTTCAAGATCCTTCGTGCCAGTTTTACAGACATTAAATTTTACACTGTTCTAGGTTGGCGGCAGTTTGAAATTTAGCAGTCCGTCCCATTTTTATAATGTTAAATTCTTGATTTAAGTCCCTTAGTTTTAGACATAATCTTTTGCCCTTTTTTAAGAACCATTTTTGGAGCAACTGTGCCCCTGAACCCTGTTGATGAGAGGAGACAAGTAACATACTGAAGAAAGGAACAAAACAGAAATAAGGTAGAAAAGCAGAAAGTTCATGATCAAACCTGACAAGAAAACACATGAGAAAGCTTTCTGTAATATTAAACCCTTTGTAACTAACATGTTTCCTTCCAGGCCATAACCAAGGCTTTTTTCTTAGGCAGTTTTCATCTCACTACATTTTCTCGACAAGATGTCAAAAAATGTTCTGATCAACTGGATACTTTGAAATGAATAAGCAGTAGAGTTTGGCCTATATAAGCCTTATTATTAATATATTTCTTAGAAACTGTAAGAAAAAAATGGAGTTTAAGACTCACCATTATTTCATGTTACCAAGAAAGAAAAGAAATATTATCAATTGAACTACACCATGCCATTTATTTTTAAAAGACCCATTTTGAATTTAGAGATGTTAAAATGTGAGCAACAGTAAGTCTCAGAATCTACGAGAGATTGTGATGAATTGGTGTTCCAGTGAGGAAAAGATTCTACAAACTCTGGAAGTCTGACAGGTGGTACTTGTGGTTCAAATGAATATGAGGGAAGTTTATTATTCTGGGAATGTCACTATTTTAGCAAAGCTAGTAACTTTGCAGTTTTCAACAGACTGAAACCTGTCTATTTTCCAGGGCAGTTTTGTTTCAAACTGACACAAAAATCAATTTTATTTTTTAAAATATATTGATTTTAGGGAGAGAAAGGAAGAGGGAGAGAGAGGGAGAGACCTAATTGTTGCTTCACTTAGTTACGAATTCATTTGTTGATTCTTGCATGTGCCCTGACGGGATCTAGCCTACAGCCTTGGCATATCAAGATAATCCTCTAATCAACTGAGCTACCCAGCCAGGACAATTTTATTTTTTAATGGAGTAGAGTAATGTATAAAATATTATAGTGCATATCTACTAAGGGCAAGTATTGCTTTATGGAACTTTTATGAGAGAGGGGAAGAGTGTGTTGTATGTTGTGATTTAAACTGTATTTCCTTTTGCAAGTTGCAATCAAATTTGATAAAGAATGTTCCTAGAGCATAGATAACATGAAATATACCATCTGGGCTCTGTTTTCTGGTACTTTTCCTTTACTTTGTTACAGAGAGGGAAGGTTAGAAATAGGATGCAAATTGCCTTGTCTAATCCTCTCCTGCCTTAACCCCACGTTCTTATATTGGCTGTTGAAAATGAATGGCCATTTATTGTAATGGAAAGTACTGTGCTGGAAGCAAAGAGGTCTAGATTATAGGTTTAGCTCATTAGATGTATGACTAGAAAAATTATTTTTTGCATTTCAAGTTTTTTTTTCTTCTTGGGCTTCATGCTTTTTAAGGAATGATACCCAACCTTTTCCTCCAATTGATGTTCACATTTGAAACAAATCATCAAATTTGAATAAGATTATTCAAATTATTGTCGAAATTGCTGCAACTCCTTTTACCACACTCAAGAAATCAGAATGCAAGTAAGTGAAAGTGAAGATATTATAGGGAATTATATCTTTCACAATCTTCTATATTTTAACTATTGCTTATAATAGTTTCTTATCATGAATAACTAATGATTTTGACATACCTCACAACTGATGGCCACAAAATGATGTATCAGTACATTATAGTTGAAAAATATGTGCTTTTCAGATACTTTCAAATCTAATATTCCATGATTCCAGGAAATGATCATTCAGTCTAGTATTTTCAATGTAATCACAATATAAATAGAAACTATAATATGTGATTCTTCACTGTAACTGAGAAATTTCCAATAACATCCATTTGCTATGTTAAGACATACCTTGCCAATTTGTTACTCCTGAAGTGATTTTAAGAATAACATTTTAGCTCTGGCTGGTGTGGCTCAGTGGATTGAGTACAGGCCTGTGAATCAAAGGGTCACTGGTTCAATTCCCAGACAGGGCACATGCCTGGGTTGCAGGCCAAGTCCCCAGTAGGGGGCGTGTGAGAGGCAGTCACACATTTATGTTTCTCATCTTTCTCCCTCCCTTTCCCTCTCTCTAGAAATAAATCCTTCATTTTTAATTTAAATTTAATTTAAAATAAATAAAATCCTTTTTAAAAAAATAACATTTTACAATAAAACTTTTTAAATATCCAATTTTTTTAAATATCTATTTACTTATTTGTTTTATGGAGAGGGGAAGGGAGGAAGAGACAGAGAGAAAAATTGATCAGTTGCCTTCTCATACAGACCAGGGACTGAACCTGCAACCCAAGCATGTGCCCTGACGGAATTGAACCAGCAACCTTTGCTTTGCAGGACAATGCTCAACCAACTGAGGCATACTGGTCAGGGCTAACTATCCAATTTTAACTCCAATAAAAATTCATCTCTTTTGCCTAGTATTTAATTATGCATTTCTAAGAATGAGAAGGGTTTTTTCCCAAGTCAGTTTAATCACTGGCAGTCAGGATAATCTTTCCCACAGAATGTATTTCAACCCTGACCTAGAATGAGAGAGATTTGTCTTGAGGTTTTTTCTTTTCTTAAGCCTCGTAAGAATCCATGGAGATGCTTATGTTGCCAAAGGTTGCTAATGAGGATTTCTCTTGAAGGTTAAGATTGAAAACAACCTCAGATATAAATAAGGTATTCAACACAAATTTGAATACTGTGGTCAATTGCATTATTACTCTTGGTCACGTGACTTGCCCTGGCCATTGGTGTGTGAGCAGATGTGACATATGCTAACTGCTTTAAATCTATGTGCAATATTCAGGTTAGTCTTAGTCTTGTAAGAGCTGCCCTACACACATACACACAGGCTGTGGTTCCAAGGATTATTCCTTCAGTGTAGAGATGTGCTAAAAATAAACTTGCTCCTCACTAGCATACACACCACTCTCTACAAAGAAAATTTAACTGTCTTAAACCTTGTCAGCTAGTGGACAGGGGAAAAAACAACATATCTGAGAACTTGGAGTCACAATCCAGCTCTCCCTCAAAAATGTAACTTGAATTCTTACTACCTGGGTGATTCCAAACATCTTAAGCTGATAATTTTTAACTGATAGTGCTTTCAGATGTCTGGCAGAAGCAAATGCCAGTCATCCCTGGAAGAACTCATCTTCATCTTAAGTGTTACAGAATGATTATAAATAAAATTCTGAGGAAAATTCGCAGCTCACATTTCAAAAAGTAACCAGTAATAATAAGACATCATTAGTGAGAAACAATATAAATGTAAGACTGCAGAAACAGATTCAAAAGGATGTCAGGCACTGAAATTACTAGGTACAGAGGATGAAGTAATTATATAAAATATGAATGAAGGAATAAAAGACAAGTTTGAAAAACATGAACAGAGAACAATAAACTAAACAAACTATAAAATATGACAAGATATTTGGAAAAATAGAACTTAACTAAAAAAATATATATTATTATTAAAATTAAAAACTCAGGGGACAGGTTTAATAGTCTGTCTGACACAGCAAATGTACAACCTAGTGAACTGGGAAGTAGAGTTGGAGAAATGATAGCAAACACAAGAGAAAAAGAAAAAGAAATGAAAAATATAAAATATTTTTTAAGTGACATGGAAGACATTGTGAGATCCAAAATAAATCTAATTACCTCCAGGAGAAAAAGAAAGAATATAGGGCAGAGGCAGTATTTGATGAGATAATGACTGAGAACTTTCCAGAACTGACGAAAGACTCCAACCCACACACTTAAGTCTCTCAAATCCCAAGCAAGCTAAAGACTAATAAATCCATACGTAGATACACCATAGTGAAACTACATAGAACACCAAAAACAAAAAGAAAACCTTCAAAGTAGCAGAGAAAAAATACAGATTATCCTCAAAGTGTCCAGTAACTGACTTACATCAGTAACAATAGAAACCAGAAGACTGAACAACATCTTCACTGGGTCAGAAGAAAATGACTGTCAATACCCAGTGGAAAGATCTTTCAAGGATGAGGCCAAAGAAAGGCATTTTCAGGCAAGCAAAAGCAGAGTTTGCTGCTAATACAGTCTGACTAATATAAATTCTAAAGAAACTTCTTTCTTTAGACAAAAATGATCTCAAGTAGAAGGTCTGAGAGGTGAGACTAAAGGAAGAGCATTGAAAGTGATAAATATTTACATGTTTAAAAACCAGTGATCATACAACAGGCTTTATAAATTATTTTAATAATGTTTTAAAGGAAAAAATATGCCTAACATCAGAATAAGTCCAATAAAATTTTTTCTTTATACCTATTGACTTCATCAGATCAAGTATTATACCCATTTGTATAATTATCTCCATCTAGTATACGCCTTTAGAAGCAATATTAAACATTTCCTTTTTTTTCTTTTCTCATCAATATAAATAAAATTGTATTAACATTTTACTGGTATTTTCTTTTAAATAGGTGTACTGGTACAACATTTTAAGTTTTTCTTGATAATGACTTTATGATTTAAATTTGCATAATGTACCAGTAAAGATAACTTATTAATAATTAGACTATGAAATTAGCATATATTTAGGAGACCATGATTTAGAGTAACAAAAGGCAGAATAATATACAATATTCACATATCTATGAAGCGTTAATGATTCCCACCACAGACATCTAAAAATGAAAGTTCATCATAATGAATTACATAATTATGTATTCACAGATAAAGGACAATTAAGTCTTACTGAAAAGCTCTGCCTACTCTTTCCACCCACCTTGCCTATTCAAAATTAAGGGCTATGACTTTTAACACCATCTCTGGAAATAGTTAGAAATTTATGATCAGAATGTAAGAATTGGCTCTTGAGTTTTAATCAACTCAGAGGGCATACTAAACCCCAAATAAATTTTAAAAAGTGGAGCCCATTTCTTTCTGATACGTACGCATTTCCAGTGTAAATATGTTCTTCATTTCAGTGTCGAGAGTGTATAAAAAGCTGTTTATCACAATGATGTAAATGTAGGAAACATAGAACAAATAAATAAGCCCTTACACTTCCAAAGTTTTAACTATAATGCAAAGAAATTATGTCTGTCTTTTATTTTACCAAGCTTTACTCTCTTTCTTTTCCTCAACCACATGAGATTATTCAAAATGTAATTCTGTAGTACTTTCTTGATAAAACCAAATCTACCATTCACTGCAGAATGTCCAAATGACTTTTATGTCTCTATCTTTAAACATATAAAAGATTATATACTCATATTACTAGTGTAGATTATCCAGTTAGCTTTGTTCAACCCATATTTACACATCTATAGACTTTCTGAGAAGTCACAAGTAATTGAATTTATATAAACCAGATTGTACATTGTCTTTCAATTTAATAACCTATCAGTTTTTACTGGGTTGAAGGCCCATCCCATCTACAAAAACATCATCAAGTATCTGTACATTACTCCACCTCTTTCCTGAAATGGATGCACAACCAGCAAACACCTAGTCCTACCCATAAACTAGTGTGTTTCACAACTGTCATTCTGCTGTTCTCTGCTGGGAGTGAAGGATCCATGCATACTCACAGCATTGTCAGGTAGCAGCCGTCTAGTACTGTCCCTCCCAAACAATGACAAATCCTGCCTAGATGCCTTCCTCCAAATTTCCTGGGTATTTACTATCTCTTATCACTCCAGAACACTGCTGCTCTGAGGTGACAAGATGGCAAAAGAAGGCACGTACTCTATGTCCCAAAAACACCTGTTCACTACGTTATTGTCAGATTCATCTCTCACCTGGGCCCTGTTATATTCTCCCCTTGTTTTTCAGTCAATTCCTGTGGGAGCTATTACTTTTGTCCAGTATTCTTACATGTACAGCTGAGACCAGGCTCTCCCTGCCAGACTTCCTCAGTCGTTTTATTTAACCCTTAATCCCTGATAATACCCTCCTGGAAATGGACTGGATTTGGCACACCTTTATTTGAGACTTCATCTTTGAATGTCAGCTCCTTTCCAGAGATGGCCAGAAACTTCTCCCCTGGTGGTCCCACCCTGTTGATTACTCCCCACTGACTTTGTTTTTCTGTCAGCCAAACACATGTAGTCTTGGACATGACATCGTTTACATCCTAACCGTCCTTCCTTAAATTATTACAAAAATAGTACACCATGTGCATACAATGATCTAAACTAAGGACAGGGAAATTCTAGGAAATTACTTTTATTCAACAAATAAAGGCAAGGAAAACAAAGGAGGGCACTGTTGATAGATTAAAATAAACTCAGTAGACATATCAACCAAATGTAATGCATGGGCTTTTTTAAAATTCTGATTCAAACAAATCACTTGTGTAAAAATACATTAATGAGGCAATCAGGAAAATTTTAATATGGATTGGGTATTACATGATATTAAAGAATTATTGGTAATTATCTTAGGTATGACAATAATATATGATTGTGTTGTTTTTTTAAATGTCTCATTTCTTAGAGACCCACAACTCTAAACAATAACTGGGCCTCTGCTTTGGGAAAAAAAAAAACCTCAAAATATGTTACTTTCTTTTCTCCACCTGTATGCTGGGTGGTAGGAATGTACTCTAACACTACTACTTGTTATTTTCTACCCTTACACAAATACAGGGTCTGGCACAAATAATGCCCCTTTTTTATTACATAAAAATCTTTTATTACAAAATCATAAGCATGCAATTTTGTAACATAACAATATCACATTCAAGCACAGTATATGTCATTGTAGGTGAAATGTTCAAATTGCTGTTCAGGACTTCTGGCCAAGATGGAGGTATAGGTGGACACACTGTGCCTACTCGCACAACCAAAATTAAGGACAACGAAAATTTAGAAACAAGAAAACAACCAGAACTGATGGAAAAACTTGAACTGTATCCAACAACCATTCATCCAGACCATTAAGAGGCATAGAGTCGCAGCAGGATAAAATGGAGGTTGGCGAACCCGGGCGCACAGGCAGCAGTGGCAAGCAGATCCCAGGCATGCAGGTGGCAGCTAGCAGACCCCAGGCACACTGATGGCAGCTAGCGGGCCCCAGCAATGGGGTGGCAACAGTGTAGACCCAGTGAGGCCGACCAGGTGGCTGGCTGGCAAGGTGGTCCCACATTCACACACAGATAATCCAGGTGAAGGAGAAGCAGCAGAAGGGACTGGAATCCTAGAGAGAGTGGAGCCAGCGCCATTGTTCCCTCCCAGACCCCACCCCCACATACAAGGTTACTACCCAGCAACTGGGCTGCCCTGCCCTGGGGAACACCTAAGGCTCCGCCCCTCACTAAGTAACAGCCATGACTAGACCAAAAAAAACCCAAAATGGCTCAAACAGGAGAACAAATCAAAGCCCCAAAGCCAATTCATCTAAGCAATCAAGAGATAGCCAACCTATCAGATGCACAGTTCAAAGCCCTAGTGATCACGATGCTCACAGAATTGGTTGATTTTGGTCACAAATTAGATGAACAAATGAAGGCTACAATAAGTGAAATGAAGGAAAACGCACAGGGAACCAATAGAGATGGGAGGAAAACTGGGACTCAAATCAATGGAGTGGACCAGAAGGGAGAAAGAAACAACCAAACAGAAAAGAAGGAAGAAACAAGAATTCAAAAGAAAAAAAAAAATGAGAGGCTTAGGAACCTCCAGGATATCTTTAAACGTCCCAACATCTGAATTATAGGGGTACCAGAAGGGGAAGAAGAAGAGCAACATGTGAAAATCTTGTTTGAACAAATAATAAAGGAAAACTTCCCCAATCTGGCAAAGGAAATAGACTTCCAGGAAGTCCAGGAAGCTCAGAGAGTCCCAAAGAAGGTGGACCCAAGGAGGAACACACCAAGGCACATCATAATTACATTACCCAAGATTAAAATGAAGGAGAGAATCCTAAAAGTAGCAAGAGATAAGGGCACAGTCACCTACAAAGGAGTTCCCATCAGACTGTCAGCTGATTTCTCAAAAGAGACCTTGCAGGCAAGAAGGGGCTGGAAAGAAGTATTCCAAGTCATGAAAGTCAAGGACCTACATCCAAGATTGCTCTATCCAGCGAAGCTTTCATTTAGAATGGAAGGGAAGATAAAGTGCTTCTCAGATAAGGTCAAGTTGAAGGAGTTCATCATCACCAAGCCCTTATTATATGAAATGTTAAAGGGACTTATCTAAGAAAAAGAAGATAAAAAATAGTACAGTAAAAAGCAGACTCACAGATATTAACAACCACACCTAAGACAAAAGCAAATAAGCAAACAATAGAACAGGAACAGAAACACAGAAATGGAGATCACATGGAGGGTTAGCAACAGGGGAGTGGGAGGAGGAGAGGGGGGAAAAGGTACAGAGAACAAGTAGCATAGATGGTAGAGAGAAAATAGACAGGGGGAAGGCAAGAATAGTGTGGGAAATGTAGAAGCTAAAGCTTATGACACATGGACATGAACTAAAGGGGAGAATGTGGGTGGGAGGGGGTGTGCAGGGTGGAGGGGAATGATGGGGGAGAAATGGGACAACTGTAATAGCATAATCAGTAAAATATATTTAAAAAAGAAAAAAATTGCTGTTCATCTCATGTGAGACATTTATGTACCCCACCAACCACACTCAATGGCATCACTTCTGCCGGACCCTGTATAGTTATCTGTCCCTCATTATCATGTCAATGTTTTTTGTTAGTAAAAGTATTCAATTCAAAAGCAACTCATGCTACTTGTTATTTGCTACAAACTTCTTTGAGCCCCGGAGAAAGGCTAACATCACGTGACCTATGGTAAATAAATCAGATTGACCACATTAAAGTTTCCAAATTTATATAAAGGTTTCTGCAGATACAGATTACCCTACAGATGCTAAGAAGCAGATGTACTGATCTCTTTGGCATTCAAATGATTCAGCTGCAAATAGAATTTGAACAGATTCCAAATGTGCAACTGTCAAATTCATAAAAAGTAGCAAAAAATGTCAAGTGGAAGTTTAGGCTTTGCCTTGAATAGCACTGTTACCTGAAAAAAAGAAAAGTTATTCAGTTAATGTTTTATTTTTTCAGTGCTCATATTTGACAAGAACTAAGCACTTTCATTTCATGCGCAGATGTTCCCATCAGGTTAGCAGTGATAATCCAGAAACTGTTATCAGTTAATGTTACTATCAGGTCCAAAGAAAATCTCAAAATCACTTCAATTAATATTACAAGGTTCATTAATACAAATTTGACTCTCTGAAGTAGTGTAATGTAGAGGGGTTGAGCCCAACTGTAAAGGCAGACGTCAGTTCTAATCCTAGCTTTATCATTTACCAGCTGTGTAAATCTCACCAACGCTCTTTTTCTCATCTGTGGAGTTTTTTAAAAAGCCAATTTTACAATGTTGTTGTAAGAATTAAGTAACTCATGGAATATACAGTATTACGATTACTGTTTGGGGGAATATTACATTCTATACAATATCACTGTGTTTTCACTCCACTCGGTTGTAAGAAAAGTACATACAGACCATACACTCTACCAGCCTCCCATTAATACCAAGACTTTTGCAGAACTGCCCTCATTCTGAGAATTATAGAAGACATGGGCACAACGTCAGGTCATGAAAGCTGATATATTTAAGAATCTACACAATCCCCAACTCAAATAGCAGGATGTCCCATGTGATGCGAAAATGAAAGCCACTTCTTCAGCAACCGGGAGCCAGGCTGGATTTCAGAGTTGTGTTTTCCATTCATGTAAGACTCTCAACCAGACCTCCTCTTACAGTACATGGAGTCAACAATTTAAACCAATTCACTCTCACCACACTTATTAAGTACAATAAATCAAAGTAAAACAAAATATGTCTCTAAGCAAAAACAGTAATGCATGCATTTCCTTATTCTTCTGCCTTCACAGTATTGCTTAGCAACCCAGAACATCTTATCTATGATTTTTTATAAATGCAAAAATGGCTTTTTGAAAGCTAACGTCATTGAAAGATATGAGAGGTAAAGACTTAATGAACTCAAGTTAAACATTTGGGCTAGAATACTTATGGTTGATGTATTATATTTTTATATGGCATCTTTCATGCTATTTGCTTGATGTTTAGGCTGATAACTGAATTAATGATATGATAATCTCATTTCTACTTTATAAATTAGTGGCCCAAAAATAATTTGTTTAACATTACTTGGATACTATACAGATGACCAGTTCCCCTGCAGACATAAATTTTATGCTTTAACACCTGTTGAAAACCCTTACACAAGTCAATAATTTCAATGGGAATTGCAAAATAATTCTAATTCCATCATTCTTTCTATGTTCTGACTTTCTTCGGTAAACCAGAGCTTGCCTTTATTACCTGGAACTATTTGGTTACCCTTAAATATGGTTCCTACAGGAAAGGAAAAATAAATACTAATTGTTTATTTTTAGTTACTAATTTTTACAGTAAAGATATTTTGGAAACTAACAGGAAAATCTGAATTTGGCTTTTAGGTTAGATGAAAATTTATTGACTTGGAAAGGTAGAGATTGTTGATTTTTAAAAAGTAAATAGGTTACAAAACTGCAGATTGAATATGATACTATTTTGGTTTAAAATACATATTTATTTATTTGTATGCAAGTATAGGGAAAATATAGGGAAAAGGTATACAATAAGCTGTTTAACAGTGATAATCTCTGGATAAGGAATGCGATTATTTTTATTTTCCTATTTTGTTTATATTTAGTTTCTGACTCTCTACCATGCATATACTATGTTTATAATAACAAAGGGTGATTTTGAAAAAAAATTACTGTATTCTACTGAGCCTACATATAGCTTCTGAAGCATTATCAGCACAAGCCTGTGTATTTCAGCACAGGGGGCTGCCAGAGCACCAGCCTAGCTCGTTACTTCTGCAAAACCTTCTCACTTATTTTGCCTTCTGACTTACTTTGTCTCCGCATCTTAACCATGGCCAGTAAGGGCTACCTTAGAACTAGATCCGCGTAACCTTTTCATTTTAGCAGTTGTCACCAACTGGCAACTTCTTCGTATGCCTCTTGTTTGCTTTTGGGCAGAAATTCTTTTTCTTTAGGCTTTTTTTTTTTTTTTTTTGTCATCATACTCTCTCAGCTTTCCTCTTAACTTTCTGACTGCTCCTCAGTCTCCTTTGCAAGTTTATCTTTCTTTATTTCTTTTTCCTCCAAATTTAGAACTCAGCCCCCTTCTCTTTCCACTCTGTATATCTTCCTAGAAAAGGAGGGGGAAATGAATCTTATGGGGGTTTTTTTTGTTTGTTTGTTTTTTATCTACCAACTATATCTCTAGCCTAGTCTTTTCTCTTGAGCAACATGACCATACATTTACTCACTAATTATTGTAGTGTCCAGCTAGATGTTTCATCACAAATACATTGAATATCTAAAACTTAAGCCATCATCTCTATTCATTAGTTTTTCAATAGTTATTGGATGACTTTTGAGAATCAAATTATGCTAGGAACTGAGTATATGCTATAGTGAGTAAAACAGGCATGGCTGGCAATTAAATTGAAGCAGTTAAATTGAAGCTGGCAATTAATAGAGACCAGATCCTGCAGGAGGCTACATGGCATGGTTAGAGTTTTAATTCTATTCAGAATACACTGTACACTGGGTGGTTTTTAGCAGGTAAGTGACCTGACCAAATTTGCTTTTTAAAAAGATCACTGTAGCTTCTCCTTAAGGGCTTGAAGAGGGTAAAGAGGGAAGCAGAGAGACCAGATATTAGAGCTAAAGTTCAGACAAGAGCTAAATGTGGCCTAAATTAGGCTGGAGCTATGTTTTGAAGAAAGCATAAGTTTTGATATTGGCTTCATTTTGAGGTTGAAGTAAAAGGGAAGAATTTATATATATATGGTTTTTTTCCCCCTGGAGAACTGACCAATACAACCACCTTAAAATTAGTCTCTATAAAAGAAGATTAGTAAGTGATACTTTATGAAATTTTAGGTTAGGAACAAGATCCTGTGTAAACCCTATTTACTTTAGAATGATTTCGAGTGAAATTGCAGAACCCTAGAATAACCCATAGAAATAAGTCAATGTTTATTATATTTTCTATAATATGAGAAGTCTTCCAAAAAAGTCATTGGTTACAAAATCATAGAATTTTACAGAGAGCCTTGTAGACTGAAAAAACAACCAAAATAATCTGCCACGTATACACCTTAGACTGTGGTTTTATAATATGTCTACATAGGACAGTGTTCTAATTGTCTTCACAAATTCAATGTTGTGAAATGTGTGGCTGGACATTAGTTACCATTTTAGAAAGTATTCAATTCTACACAACTGGGAATGCCAACTCTTCAATTTTAATATCTTCTTCTGTACAAGAAGCTATTTTTAAAGTATTTAGTTGCCCCCTGCTGGTTACACAATTTTAGAATTCCTAAAAATACATGGTTCTCAGATTTCATGTGATGACAAACTTCTAAAAAGATGCATTGAATTTTTTTATCAGAGGATTCACAATGTATTTCCAGTGCTCAACTGACATACGTTAACCCAGAAATGTTCTTAAACACAATCCTCTGTGATATTTTACATCTCTTTGAATCATTTTGAAACCATGTGGGAATAATTTATAAAATTGAAGGGAAAAAATGATGTTTAAAAATCTTAAAAATTGTATTTTTATTGTGTCTCTGCTACCACTTCTCTGACTAATCTTGGACAAGACACTTTCACTTGTTGATAACTACATTCTCATCTGTAGTATGCGGTATAATTGACATTCAATAAACTGCATGTATTTAAAGGACAATTTGATAAGTTTTGACATACACACACACACACACACACACAGTGGTGAAACTATCACTGCAATCAAGATCATAAAAATATTTATCTTTCCCTAAAGTTTTTGCATGCCATTTTCTTTCTTTTTTCTCCTGGCCCCCACCTCCCTCCACCCTCTCCTATCCTCAAGTAGCCACTGATGTGCTTTCTGTCATTATAAATTAGTTTGCATTTACAGAGAAGAAGATAAATTTTAAGCTAATTGGTTTAAAAAACTAAATGAGATATGGAAAAACGTAAACTCTTTTTAAATATTAAACAAACATTTTTGAGATTTCTTGTCTTGAAGCCTGAGGCAGCAATGTGATGCTATAGTTAAAGACCTTAACTTTAGAGTCAGCAGCCTTGAACTTAGTCTTGGCTCTGCCATTTACTAGCTGTGTGACCTTGAGCAAGTTACTCAACATCCTAACTGGGGTAACAGTTTCCTCATACTTAGGGGAAAGGAGAATAATAGCATCTATCCTCATAAAGATGTTGTGAAATTGTATGCAAAGCAATTAGCTCAGTGCTGGGCCTGTACATAAAATACATTCAACTAAATGATGGCCGCGTGTCTTTAGACATTTCAAAGTGCACCCATGTAATGTCAAAAAAAAAAAAACTAAAAAAAAAAGGAAATGATGACTCTGACCATGTAGCCAGCTTAATCTTAAGGCAATCCTCTTAGCACAATGATTTACTGTGCTAGATGACTCTGACTCAAGTCCCTTTCCTAAGCACCAATTAGTTCTTCTTCCTAGCCATACATGGTTTTCCTCGTAATTCTTTTCCCAATTGTCAGGTTTTCCTTACTTTGTGTTCCCATCCCTACCCCACCCCCAAATGTATGACCTGTCTGTCATTTCAGCTTTATGTTTGACAAATGCCTTGGCCAAAGCATAGTGAATGACAGTTACTCCACCAGAGTAGAATGAACGGTAGTCACTACTTGAGGTAAAATGAAGGCAGAGATAACTGAAGGAACTGCTGTTTTGTGATAAATGTTCCTTAATAGTTTTCTCCTTTATGTTTAAATATTTCTGTTGCTTTCTTTGAGCTCTCAAGTTCTGCCAGATTGATATTTTATAAAGTTCTCCCTCTGCAGCAGAAACTAAGTGAGCTCCACTTGCCAGCCTAGTCCAATCTAGTGTCCAGTGAAAGTTCTGGCTTTATGGATGAGAGAGTTAAGATACTATATCTTGGAATGCCTTTGTGTGCTTAGTTAAAAATAGTCTAGAGAATTTATACAGGAAATGGGATTGGGGGCATCATTTTGTGGGGAGAACTTTCTGCTTACCATCCCTCCTATTTTGTAGCATACCATTTATGCAGGTTTATTCACTCCTTCTATCTTAGTCTGAATTCCACAAGAAGTTAGAGTATGAAATAATAACTTGTGTGCAGGTAGTTGACTTTGGGAAGGGATCCTAGTGAACAAGAGTGGAGAATTGGGAAACTAAAACATGGATGGAAGGGAAGCCATTCCAGGGTACATTGTCAGTCTAGGTGTTGCTCTAGGCTTGTAGGCCTTGGTTTTCTAGATCTTTGATTAGTTGTTTAGAATTCATCTAGAATTGTCTGCCTGAGTGAAGAAGCAGAGAGTATGGCAGACAGACCCTAAGATAATGCCCAATGATCTCTGCCTCCTGGTATTAATGCTCTTCTTTAAGCTCCTATCCCTGAATGTAGGTAGAGGCTATGAATTGCTTCCAACCAACAGAATATGGCAAAAGTAATGGGATGTTACTCCCATAATTACATTACATTACATTACATTAGTGCCTGATGGGATGGGATTCATTACTCCCATCATTGTGCTGCATCACCTAAGGATCCATCCTGCTGGCAGAATTGTTCTGTTTCACTTTCCTGCTGGCTTTGAAGAAGCAAGCCACTGTATTGTGAACTGCTTATGCAGAGACAGGGGGCAAGGAACTCAGATGGCCTCTAGAAGCTGAGGACAGCATCTGGCTGACAGCGAGCAAAAATCTCTGAAGCTTTCAGTTGTACAACTGCAAGGAAATTAATTCTGCCAACAACCTGAAAGAGTCTGGAAGCAGATTCTTCTTTCAGTCAAGACTCCAGATGGGAACATAGTCCAGCCAACACATTTAATGTAGCCTGGGGAAACCCCAAAGTGGAAACCCCAACTAAGCTGTGCCCAGACTCTTTACCCACAGAAACAGAGGTAATAAGTGTGTGTGTGTTGTTTTATGTTGCTACGGTTATGGGGTTTGTTACACAGAAATAGAAAACTAATGCAGGTTTTGGTACCTAGAAGTGAGGCGCTATTATACCAAACACGTAAAATGTGTGTGTGTGGTTTTGGAACGGAGCAGTGAGTGGGGCAGGAAGAAGGTGAAGCGCGTGATGGAGAAGGCCTAAATCACCACGCCCAGATTATCAGTAGAGTGATGGACACTGAGGACACCGCTATGGAGGACTCAAAAAGAAAGGGAAGAACATGTCCGTGGGGACTAGAAGAAAGGCAATTCTTGCTATGTAGTGTC